>CAEGAE010096002.1:0-30401 GCA_903067095.1 Girardinus metallicus
TCCTCCTCCCTTTTGAAAAAGGGAGCCCCCCCCCCAGAGAGGGCCCCATGCGGGGGGGGGGTCCCCCCCCCCCCCCACGTCCCCCCCGCCTCTTGGCCCCCCCCCCCCCCCCCCCCACCCCCCGCCCATTTCATTTCTTAACTATTCAGATATCCTGAAAACCATCTTTACATTTAATTTTTTAAAGTGACACATTTTAAAGAAAAAAAAAAAAAGCACTTTATCTGTACCTTGGTGGCCTGCTGTGAGCTCGCTGTCTGAAACGCTATTGAGAGATACAACCTCGATAGTCGGCAGCGGAGCGCAGAAGTCTTTGTGGTTGACTATCTATGGCCTTGGAGATACAAAACTAAAACCCTATTTTTTTTGTTTCTTATTTTATTTTAAAAGTTAAATACATAAGAAAACCAGACACGATGGTTTTTTTTTTTTTTAGTTTGTTTTTCTTAACTCTCACTACAAAAACAAATCCACTGGTGAACATTTGTCAACAACCCCCCCTACCCCCCTATGCATCATCAGTTAAAGCTTTATGAGTTACTTTCTTTCAGAGGGAAAACATACAAATAAATACCATGCTGTAAGAATACTGTGAATTCAGCTGCTGACTGGGACTGAAGGACAAAAAAAAAGCAAAAAGCTGGCTTGCAACTAGTCGCAGTATTTCGGGCGAAATGGCGACTGCAGCACTGACTTTTAGTGACTTTAGCGTTGTAAATCCAGTGCAGTGAAGCAGTCAGTATTTAAAAGTTAACTGAAGATTGCACAGGCACGACTCCTTTCTTCCTGCCCAGAGCCGCAAAAGCAGGCTCAGTTTAGGTGACAGAATTATAATTATTATTAATATTATTATTATTATTTTTCAAAAAGAGCTGCTCCCTTCTTCCTGTTTTGATAATCTTCGTTGTGAAGCTGTTGTCAGGCGCAGCTGGAGTGTACGCCTGAGAGGGGAAGTGGTCGTCCTCCCATGGATGAGCAACATGGCCGATTACTGCTGCCCACGTCAGTCAATGCTATTGACTACTTTATGTTTCTTTTTTTTTTCTTTTTTTACCTGTACTGTACATAAAATAAAATATACAAGCAATATTGGTGCAGTTGTGTATAATTTTTGGCTTTAAAAATGGTGTTAAAACATAAAAAAAAGCCTTTTACAGTGATGCTATATAAGTGTTTAATTTTGATTATTGTGGTTAATATAAATTCAAATTAATATATTAAATCTTTTTGACAGTTATCCAGCAGTATGATGGTGTATTGTGGACAGAAAAAATAAGTTAATTTCTGCCTAAAAACTCAAAAATTTTGAGATTAATTTTAGAAAATTTCTAGAAGAAACAAGAAAAATTCTGAATTTTAAAAAGTTATAATTTTGCCTCAAATTTTGGGATTAATCTTTGAAATTTATGAGAAAAAACATGAAAATTTCTGAGTTTCAATATTTGAAAATGTTTAAATTTCCAGGTTTTTTCTATAAAATTTCAAAGATTAGTCTCAAACTTAGTTTTTGGATAAATTGCAGAAGGCCATTAGTAATGAATCTTAATGTTTTTATTGCTGTATCCAAATAATATTGGAAGGTTTAGTGGAAGAAAAAAGTGTGGTTGAAAACGTTGCACAAGCAGCTGGAGTCTGTGCTTTAAAAGCAGCCGCTGACAGACTTATCCAGGAAATGGACTGCAAACGTCACCTTGTGATAAGCTTCAGCAGAGCCACAGTTATGAATTAACAGATACTTAAAATATAATTTATAATATTCTAATTTAATAAGAGATTAATACTTTTTCCACAGTAGCTTACTAAACATGTTGCCCAAAACCAGGGAAAAAAGTATAACTGAAATGTAATAGAAACAATTAGAACTTTGACTTTTAATTTTAAAACACTTTTAAACAACTGTTATTAAATTTGATGTATTATAATCTCCCTCTTTTTACAAAAACACGAAACTTAGTATGGATTGGTTTACAAATGGTTATAAAAAGGCTGTTCTGTACTGTTTTTATTATACTAAATGTACTAAAAACAACATTTGTAGCTTTGGCATCTGGACAATAAACTGCTCTCTTATTTATTAGAGATAAAAACTAGATGTTTCTCATGGGTGCATTCCTTGAATTATATCAGCAAATATCTTGCTTAATGGGAAAATGCGTCTGACTAATGATGAGTGGGCTGCTCATCCAACCAACTAAAAAGATATTAATCTAATCCAGAACTCAAGAAGCACTCTGAAAATTGGGACATGCGTCCATGTTTGAATCTTCACCCAACACAAACTCAAATATTAGTCTGCATAGAGGGGAGATATAAAGATCTAAAGGTTTCCAAAACGACCAGTGACCTTAACTTTTCCATTTCTGATACTGTTAGCAAACTAGCCAATCAGGCAGCGCCTTTTTTTTTTCTCTTAGCGCTGATTGGCTGTATCCCCGTAAGCGGAAATATAGAAGACTAGCTAACTTCTGCCGCAGCGCTAAGATCATTTGACGGGTTTCCTGCGGGTGTTAATGCATATTAAGGTATATTTGGTGGTCGAACTATTAAAATAGGCAGTCATAAGTGTTTTTAGATGGAGTCTGAAGTATTAGCGGATTGTAGCTATTCGCGGGTGGATAACCCTGCGAACAGCAGGGTTTCAATAACGCTAGTTTTTTTTTTAGCACATTTTGACGCTATATAGTGTATTGTCTTCAAGTTGACTTGGCTTAACATTGAAACTAAGAAGCCTTTTTATTGCTAGTGCTATGAGTTGAAGTTAGTGCTATGAGTTGGGCCTTTTATTTTTAATTTATTGCTGGGCTTCAGATGCTTAAACAAGGGCTGCTGCTTTGGCTTCTATTTCCATGTGGAAATAATTTTAAACTTTTCTAAAACGTTGAAAGGACTTATTTTCGCAGTGTAACGGGTTGTGACAGATTAGATAACCGTAAAGTCCTCCATTTTGTTTGTTGTTTCTCCCTTACTCCACACCCCTCAACACATCCAGAAAGCTGATCCGTGTCAGACGTGTTGATTTGTTGTCTCCTTGCTTTAAATAGGACTGGTTAGGTATGTCTGTTGCATAACCAGTCTGTGTAGCACAGTGGATAGGATGATCAAAGTGAAGTGGCCCATGCCTGGCGATGTCCAGGCCGGGTCCTTTCAGCTCTTGGTTCAATTCTTCCCCCACAAAGTCTCCTCACAGCTGTTTCCCGAGGACCGCGGCCCAAAGTAAACGAACCGGTGAGGCCTGAATAATGGTGGGTGTCACAATGGATAGTCTAGAAATAAACCAGTTTGAGCTTTAAAGGTCAATACTATCTCAGCTGCCACCTGTAACGTAGCTGGCCTCACTCATTGGATCCTTCTATTGACTAATTTCTTCTGTTTGCCTGGTTTTAAAACACCAGGGAGAGCAGTTTCATATTTACCAGTAACCTTAGTAGGAAGTAAAATAATTACCTGAAGCTGTGACAGACTGTGCTTTAGTCTGATGAAACTAAACTTGAACTTGGCCATAATTTCAAAAGCTACATTTGGCACAAAAACAACTCTAAGCATAACCAAAAGAGTGCCATGAACCACTGTGAAACAGCCTTATTAACTTGAGTTACTTTTTTCAGGTGGAGCTGAGTTTTTCTTCAAGATGAATGAAGTTATGAATTGTTCAAAACCCTTGTGGTTCCAGAAACCTGGATATGAAGTGGAAATTTACATTTTCGGCATCACAGTGAGTAGAAGCATACACACTAACGAACAAGATTAACTTCACGAAACTAATACTTAAGTTCTGGAATGACTTAGCCATGGTTTCATAACTAAATTTTACAGAAAAAATAAGACATTTGAGGCCAAGAGATGTTCTCATACTCCGATGGATTTGGAGAATTTTTACAAGGTAAAGCGGGCAAATATTATCAAAATCAGGAATGCTAGTGTACTCCTACTGAAGAAGGTAGAATCCTTGAACTGAACCAGAAAGTGATTCAACGATGCATTTGGAGCCTCCCTGTTTAGTCCACTTTAATTAATTAAAACAAAACTAGAAAGTCAGATTTGTTTGGGTAGGTGTGAATTCGCAGTCAGACTCCGATGTGGACCAAAAAAGTGAACTCTGGTCCACCTCCAAACCCAGGTCTCAGTTCGGGTGAAGTAAACTCTGGTGCAGTTTGAATGCATATGTAAAAAGCAGGAAATGTGCTATAGTGCAGGACCTTCTGGGTAAAAACAACCAAAACAAGAGGAACTGTTGGTGATCTTTTATCAATAAATCTGTATTTATCTCATGTTTCCTCAAAATAAAGATTTTATATTTTCTTCTGCAAAGTCTTTTAAAAAAAAGGAGAGAAAGAAATAATTTATTTTTCATAAATTGATGTATTTGCACTGAAAACTTCAGTGTTTTCAGTACAGCATGTCCTAACCACGCAGGAGGGAACAGGAGTCCCAGTGTTGACATGAAAACAAGCGCTCCTTTGCACATGCTTGCACAACAAATACGCTCTGCTTTGGGGTAATCTCGGAGTTTCCTGGAGTCGACATGGTACCACATCTTTCATTCATTATAACATCTCAGTAAAACATTCCCTGTGTTCCTCTCATGGACAGATGTGCACTGGAAAATAAAGTTACATCACTCCTTCCCCCAACATCTTCCTCCTTCATGGATCAGCGGAGCCTAAATCTGGAACAAAGATGAGGGGGGGAAAAAATACGAGGCACATGGCAGCGAGATGCTGTGTGCAATTACTGCTAATGATATGCCTCCATGCAAGCTGCGGCCTTAATTAACTTTGCAGGAAGCCAGGCCTGTGCGAGCTCAGCGTGAGGGGATGCAGACCCAGAACTTGAAGCCAAAGCTAAGAAAGCACACCTGTCCTTGACGTTGCTCAGACAAACACTCCTGTTATCCCAGATTAGACCTGCTGGGTGGTCCTGAGTGAGGAGTAACATGATACGGATGTTGGAGGTTTTATCCTGCAGAACGGAGCTAAAACTGAGGCTCGCACAAGAAGTTCTGGTCGGGATGAGGCTAACCGGTAGTGGCAGAGGTGGATCTTAAAATGGAACCCGAGGAACGAGGACAGTTACAGGCTGCGCAAACCTTTGTCTATATTCCACTAATGTCGACAAAAACACAATTTTGCAATATGGTGTTTCTACTAAATAAGAAAAATAATTCAAATCACACATGAATAAGTTTGTTCACGTGATATGTCATTAAAAAACATACAGCACCATCTTCCTCCTCCCACTTCCTGTCGTCTTCATCGTCTTTTCTGACAGTAGTAACATCCGGTTGTTGATCACATGACACATGATGCAAAAAATGTTTCCATTCCAGTTTTACGAAATACACAAATTTTGATATAGCTGAAAAACAACGTCATCCTAGCGCCATGTTTTTGATGGAAAAACATGTTTTTTCCAAAATTGCTGTTTTCTTAATTTCACAATTCTCAATTATATGGTCAATGGAAACACAGCCACAAACACACACTCAAAATAATTCATTGTTAAATGTGACAATAAGCATCAAGTTTATGGGTTATTTTTGACATTTTAATGCATTAACTTTACCCAAGTTATGCACCCTTCGAGGTGGGTAGTAACCAGTAACATCTACTGAGATACATTTACTTGAATAACTTTTTGGAAAAAATTTACTTTTAGGAATAGCTTTACTGCGCTGTGCTTTTAAGTTTTACTTGAGTATTGTTTTCATAAAGTTAAACATACAGTATATTTTACCGTTGTTTCAAGGAGAACCCCTGGGCGATGAAGCATCTAATTTTTGAGTGAGTTCTTACAAAACATAAAAATAAAAAACAGGAATGCAAATTGTAAGATATTTGCATTACCGACTGTATTAGTTTTTTATGATTTGGAAATCGCTACATCTGTTATTTTGGAGCAGTTATCTATTTGTATTAGTTTTTTTTTTTTTTTTTTTTTAGTCTCCAGAAGTCAGATAAATCGGTAAAAATATGTTGAAGTATTTCTACTTTTACTTGAGTACAACTTTTATGTTCTCTACCCCTCTATTCCCTTCACCTTTTGACTACATAAGAGAAATATTCTGTCTTTTTAACTATAATCTTTAAATTGAGTATTTCACCTCATTCAAATCATTGCATAATCAATCAATCAAGTTTATTTGCATAGCACATTTCAGCAGCAAGTCAGTTCAAAGTGTTTTACATCATAAAAACACAAAAAATCTAATATTGAAACATTACATTTTGCCAAGTGCCGTCATTACACATCAAAATGTTGATTAAGTTTCATTTATTATGGTTCAAAAGCAACTCTAAGCAGTTGGTTTAATGACCTAATGCATAAATCATGACTTCATCCAGTTTCTGCCACCATAATTTTCTTGTTTTCCTTTTCACTCACCGCAGCAGATGCTGTTTGGCTTCTGAAAACGCACCACTATAACCTTTTAAGGGCATAGAAACAATGAAAACCATCCCGCCTAACGGGTTAGAGTTTATTCAACGCATTCCACCTTTGGCTGAAGTCGCAAAACAAACGGTAGGGTAGAAGCACGGCGTTGGCTCCTGTTCAGAGCCGTGCCCAGGAGAACTGTCACCTTCTTTGTCCTTGATGTCTCACAGTCATTTCTCATTCCTGCTGTCTGTATCGACAGGCAATTTTTGCTGCCTGAGCTTTTTTAAACGAAGTCGTTTTTATTGATTCCGGTTAATCATTCGGGGATTGATTGCTGCGCTCCTGGCATTCAGTAGCAGATTTAGGATGGTATAGAGTCGGACAACATCCAGAGTTTGATACCTTTAAGCCTTCCTGAACGACACACATTGTTACTGTGATGTTACAGCATGAGTTACACAATAATTACTTATTTATTCCTGTTCCTGAAGAGAATACAGTGATTGTCCCTTCATTATAGTAGATCAACATGGCAAATGTTAGAGCTAATTAATAATCCAAAGGTTTATTTGTTGCCTACAAGGTGAGAAAGCTAATTCATAGTTTATATAAAAGAGATTCTCCTCCAGTCAGCTCTGCTTTTGCTCATTTTTCTGTAGTGTTGCTTCACATCACATGGTTTTAATGCAACAGGACAAATACTTGTTTGTTTGACAGTTTCTTCTTTTATCAGTTTTTGCAATCACTCGTGTATGCCGCAGGCTTGTTTACAAACAAGTGGTTGGACTCGGTTAAAATTTTAATTGACGTAATCTGTAACTACTTGTGTTTTAAAAGAAAACTTAATATTGACCAAATAAGCAAGATTTTCAGCTCAAAAACCTCACTGTTGCTAAATTATTGAAAAAATAAACATGAGCTCATCAACAAAGATATTTTTTAATTTTAAATCTGTTATTTAGCTCATTAAACCACCAAATTGGTGCAAAGTGCTGCTTTAAGTGGATCATTTTAAGCAGATCCTCTAGAAATGTGGACCTGTGCTCCTGCAACATGTTTAGCATTGAGATGCTGTTTTAGGCTTCAACTTTAACACAAAAATAGTCATTTCCAGCATCAGATCAGATCGTTTTTTGAAGCAAAAATGAACTCTCAGCAGGGCAAGAGAAGCTGCTTTACGGTCCATCATTGTTGTTTGCAGATGTCACTTGTGCGTCAGATTTACGGGCGTACCAGAAACAAGCAACGGTTCTAGCTGGAACCTTTGTAATAAACAAAGGTTAACCCATTAGGATAGGATTGAAAGAAGATGTCATTTGAATCATTTCTGTGTTGATTTGGCTTTTTTTTTCCCTGAAAGACCCATTGACCACCCTTTATACTGCGGGTTTTTGTGAAAAAGCCATCGGATTTCAAATTAAAATCTCCTGGTGTCTGACATTTGGATTCCCAGGACAGTAGGAAGTGAAAAAGGCCTGCAGCATTACAGATCTTCCACCATAATAAACAGCAGACATCACTTCATGCCAAACCCATCTGCAGTGTTTGTTTCTCCTAAGCTGGGCCCACATTACACTACTTTTTCAGAGAGGAGTCTTTAACTATGTGAAGGGAACCAGCCTGACTTCAGTCACAATCAAACAAACATGTCTGAATGCTTTGAGGCAGTTGAACATTTCCAAACAGCCCAATTTTCCATTTCTGGGAGGGAAAAGTACTGACAGGCAGTTAGCAAACACCTGGTGGAAGTGTGTTTATGCTGAGCTACTTTTCAGTCCAAAGTTCCTAAGAACAGTTGTAAACGGCAGAGAGGAGGAGCATTGTTGCAATGATGGAGTGTCGGAGAGAGCAAGAGCTTCTTAAAGAGACAGAGGCTCTATTTGTGAAGTCAAATGTCTTGAAATGTACAGCATACTTATAGCAACTGAAGGTGACATAGTTACCTGATGGAAACCACATAATACCGCCCTTTTAAAGCCTTAGTATACTGCTATAGTGTGAACGTAACTTTGCAAATGATTAATGGTAGGAAAGCTTCTCCAATTCTAAAGATGGAGCTAAAAGAACTATTAAAACATTGGCACTGATGGCTGTTTCATTAATGTGCAGTAATTCGCAAAATTTCTGTAATTGAAACACCTTTTTAAGTCAGCTATGAAGCTATGAAGTAAACCAGTCATACTGTAGAGTATTTATGAAGGTATCCAGGTCCATACTGCCATATTCTTGGTCATCCTACTCATGCTAGAACATCACAGCTGTTATTTCAAAGTGCTTTATTAAGCAGCTTTTATGGGGTTTTCTTTCCGTTTCGTTTGAAAAATTTCCAGTCCTTCCCAATTGTGACTCATACAGTTCCAGGGAGAAACTCCATGAATGACCAAAGTATCTGGGTGTGGTTCCAGTTGACAGTTTACATGACAGCCTGTGGGTCAAACCATGTGACCTGGATAATCACAATCCAGGCCGTGGCAGGAAGCAGCCGTCACTTATGATGGACTTTAAACCTGTTAAGCGCTCGGCGTGTTAGTGTCTCGCCTCCTCCCACCCACTCAGACACGTATCGCTCCTTCAAATATTGACACAACTGGACAGACTGAGTAAACATCGAGACTTCTTTGTGAAGGCCGTTTTTTATTTCAGGGCGATCCGCGCCGAGGCTGTGAGCATGCATGAGTTCTTGCCTGAGTCCTCCGGGATGCGGCCGTGGTTCTGGTTCTGCTGGGCCTCCCTGAGCAGCTGTCAATGGGCCCCAGGGACGAAGAGTGAGGCAGAGGCAGGGAGCCGCCCTGCCCCCATCTCTTACCAGCCTGCCTGCCTGCAGACACTGAAGGAGGGGGATGGGCTTTCATGCTCAGACATAAAAAGGGAGGAAATTATAAGCTGCTCCTCTGCATCTCCATGCAAAATTCATTTTAGACATGCAGATTTGTACAGATAACACAAAGCAACTGAATCTATTTGTCTTTTCCCTAATGCATCCATTACTTTGGCGTTTTCATTCCCAGGCTCCAGCTTTCTGTTCCCTCTATTGTCTTGAAATATCACAATTACTCTAATGTTTAGTCTGCTTTAATTAAACTCTAGTTTGGGTTTGTCTGGAGAGGTGAGACTGCGGAATCAAAATCTGATGCGGACCAGAAAAGCGAACTCTGGTCGACCTACAAAACTAGGTTTCAGTTCGGGTTTATTAAATTTTAATCATTCTACGTGCGATCAGACTGTTTGTCATTCAACCTTAAGAAATACGAGATTGTTAGTTATATATCAAAATATTTAAGGCCCAATGATATGGTGTATAATACAAGAACAGAGATACAGTAAATAGAGCCAGTCGCCATCCAGCGCTGGGCTATCTGTCGTTATCAGTTTATCCAACACTTTGTGTGACCGGCGCCAGTCTTATATATTTGTGGTTATGTAAGCGTGCAGCAGTGTGCATGTAAGCAGATAAGAGCTAGAGAAAGAACACAAAACCATACATCCATAACAGTTTCAGTGAACTCTGGTGAAGTTTGGGAAGTTTGTGAATGCCAAGTGGACCGGAGACTGCTCCAAAAACAGGAAGCAGACTCTAGCGCAAGGCATCCTGGGTAAATAGAACCTAAACAAGCGCGGAAATCTAGTCACAGCAGGAGTAATGGCTTGTAGACTTTTACCAACAACAAAAGACAACTGCTAAAATCTGAGGCTGCTTCATTTTTATTTACTTTGTCATTAAGAAGGAAGTTGCGCTCAGTGTCTTCTTCAGAGGTTTTTGTGTTGTTTTCTTCAGCAGTTCTTGGTGCAGCTCCCCCACAGGTGAGATGGGGAACAGGTTTTTCAAAGAGTTTAATTCGTTTGAAGCAGTGCAGTGTGAAAGCGAACTGTGCCAGTGAAAATGTATTAAATGTAGCAATTTTGGTCCCCAAACACTGAGTCTACCGGGCTATCAGGCGTGGAAACACCCTAAGAGACTGTTGGAAATTCATCCCCATAATATCAAAACCAGTCATGAGTCTTCTTTACACGAGATACGGAGCAAATATATTCTCAGATTGGGAGTTTAATGACACATTCAGCTCAGGAAATGAGACTGGATCACAAGAGATGCTCACAATAGTTTTTAGAAAACAAAGAGTCCACGTTATTTGTCTTCATAAACGCAGTAAAGGTTTTACTAATCACGAACTGTGTTTCAAGCATCTGGAAACAGTGTAGAATAATTCAGTGTATCTTTCATCTCTATAAATGGAGAAGTTTTCAAAGAGCATCACATCTAAGACGCCCATAAAAATATCTATAAAATGAGAAAAGCTTCTTGTTTTAACATGATTTATATCTCTAAATCCAAAATATCTTTTAAATAAGAAAGATTGCAACAGTAAAACATCATTTACTGTTTGGGTGAGAAGAGAGAGAGTCATAGGGATCACCTTTATGCTTATAAGAAGTCATAATCTGTCAGAAGAAAGTATTTTTATATCTTCTTACTTGAAAAGTTACTTTTAAGTTAATTTTTTTTCACATTCTAAGTGTAATAACATGTTTGCTCTAGAAACTAGACCTAAATACTTTGTCAGATTTTGTGTTTTTGAAGTGTATAATCTGAAACATTGGGGGTGAATGTGCTGTGGTAACAGTTAAGGTATATTTAGCTCAAAAACAAAACAACACTAGACGTCACCAGAAGACGTCTAGTAAAACAAGGTGGTGGCAGCGTCATGTTCTGGGCTACTTTTCTTCAGATGGAGCCTCATAGAGGTATTTTAATGAGAGGACAAACCCCCATCTGATTTAAAAAGGCTTTGAATTACACAAGATAAAGTAGAAATCATTCAGTCACAAAATTTCTTTTTATTTTGACCTGATTGTGTTCACTTTTGAGAGAAACTCAGGAAATCTTAAAACCATATCTTAATATCTCTCCTGTTTACTGGACGCTCTATCTTCCTGCATCTCTGTTTGTTGTCTTATCTTTCAGAGTCTGCTCTCTGGCAGTCTTTATCTGTCGATTATTATGATCCGCAGCACACTGTGAGCGTCAAAGTCATCTGGCACAAAGTAAGAGGACATTCCAAGATCATGTGATTCACACATACGCTCCAGCTGAGTCACACGCACGTACAGAACTGTTCCCATCATTTACCCCAAAGGATTAAGGCTTGGTTTTGGTTAAACTATGTTGAAGTGCTAAGCGATTGTGCAACTTGGTGATTCTACAGTTATTGCTAGTAAAATATTCATGTGAGATGAGTGGGAAAATGTGAACACTATCTGGAGAAATTTACATCACGAAGGCCATCTCACCACTTTCAACGATTGGTCTTTCCCAGTAAAGTGATTATATAACAAACAACTTCACTTACATCCAATTTATTTTGGCTTTTCTCTAAATAAAACAGAGGCGACGGTTTTCATTTAGGTTCAAGTAAATACAAACACGGCTTATTAGGAGGAGCGGCCATATTGAAACGCGAAGTCAGCCTTATGAGTCGCAACTGGGGATAGTCGGAGTTGTTTAATGTTTCCCAGTGGAAAGTCCGACTTCAGAGTTGATTTTTCTGACTGGGAAGTCGGATTTTCCCAATTCCTATTACAAGTGGAACGCAGCATTTTCCGTAATTAATACGGTGAGTAACAAAAATGGAGCTATTTAAGTTATTTGAGGATATTTTTATTCCTTATTCTTTTCCTTCTATATGTAGATTTTGGAAGTGGTTGGATGTCCCTTTTATGTGCATGTGAATGTTTGCCTGCAGCTATGCTGATCCCATCTGTGAACCCTGCCTCCTCACAGCTTGATCCCACCAACACATCTATTGTTTGACTAATCCAGACTATTACCATTGCTGCACCACAACAGGCGCTCGCCCGAGCTCCGGATGGCTCCTGAAACTCTCTCCTCTAAACTGACAGCAGTCTAATTAAGTCAGAACGGGCCGGGGCGGGTGGAAGCGTGCTGCTAGTCGGTACATGTGTTTGTGCATGACGTTGGCAGAATCCAGAGGATTAGTCGCATTTTGGTAATGGGGTGAGGCCAGCCAGCCACAGGTGGTGATATGAAAATGACTACAGTTATTAGGATTGATCACATTATTATACATATTATTAGATTTCATGCTATGGAGCAGTGCAAAGTAGTACAAGATTGTGAAGTGAAAGAAAAAGACGCCTCATCAGCATTTTTACACTGCAAAAACAAAATCTTACCAAGTTTTTTTTTTTTTATGTGTCTAGTTTCCAGTGCAAATATTGTAGTACATTTGAATTTAGACAAAACTAACTTGCAAGTAACTTTTCAGCATAGCAGATTGTTTTAAGTCAATAATTCCTTGGTATTGATGAGGAAGTACTAGATATAGGTTTCCTAAATATTTCCTATATTTTCCCACAATGTGGGGATAATGACTAGATATTTTGACTTATATTGTCACCTTCATAAAATAATGGCCCAAGTTGATGTTTTAGGCAACAACAAAAAAAAATACTTTTTGCAAAAACTGACTTCAGGCATTATTTTAGGAAGGTGACAATATAAGAAAAATGTCTTGTTAGCCTTAATTCAGAGGGACTCAGAATTTTATGTGTTTTGCAGTTTTCTGGACATTTGTTCCAGATTTGTGTTTTAAGGAGCTATTGACTGAAAACTGTGTTGTACTTTGTGTTGAAAAGCTACTTGTAAGTTAGTTTAGTCTTATTTCAAGTATAAGTATAAAGATATTTGCACAAGAAACTAGACAAAAAAAAAATACTTGGTAAAATTTAGTTTATTCTCAGTGTGCTTCTAATAACTAAAAAAATATGTTGAATGCAGAAGCCTGGTTAAAACATTTATTTTTTTGTACCTGGTATATTTTTTAGGATTTTATTTGTCTGTAAAAATGTCACCCTAAAAGATTTTTGTGAAGATTTGCCACATTCTAGAATTGTGGTCAGGGGCCACAAAAATCATTTAAAAGGGCCACAAAGTGCCCCCGCGCCACCCTTTAGTCACCTCTGACCTACACTTCAAATGAAGGAAGTTGTGATTCTAGTTTTGCTCAGGCAGTTTTATCGATTTCTTCAGCTTAAGTTTGCAAGGCATTTCTCTTCCTGGTAAAGGTCAGAAGCGATGTCCACTCTGCTGAGTATTTCTTCTGAAAATACATTATTTCTGCTTTCAGTTGTACTTTTTCTAAATGTGGACACACACACACACATAAATCGTTTCCTCCGTCCTCCTCAGCCTCTCTGCCGGTTCTCAGCAGTTTTGCTATAAACGGCTTTCTCCGAACGCCTGGAGGCTTGTGGTGTAACCAAAGTCTTGGAAGCGCACATGAATAGTTCATGCAGATAAAAATCACGTATTAAGACAAGGTGCGGGCACTCATGTGTTTACCTCCAGGGCCTTTGCTAACCGACCTAACTCAGCTCTCTGCTGAAAAAGAAACTGGATCTCTGTTCTCGTTGCGGTTAATCCGACTGAAAGTCAGAGGAGCTGAGTTTGCAAAGCGTCCAACTCCTGAACCCTGGGAAGTGTTGATGATTCTTCACTATTTCTGCTGCTGTGTGTTTTTGCACGCTCAGATATGTGAATGCTTAGCTTTACTTTGACATAATCTCCAAACTGGGTGCTCTAATTGCATGCATCCACTGAATCCTGAGATTCAAAAGCCGGAGAGGTTTCTTTGTAAACAGGCCGCCCTTCCCCCCGCGTTTGACATTCTTTAGCCTTGTAAGGCAGATCGGCCTCAGATGTTGCTCCAGAAGAGAATAACCACAACTCCCTGTGTCTACTGTGCACCACCGCCCAGTCCACAGAGGTTGAAAGACATCGCTTCATTTTCAGTCCAACATCTGGAGAAATGCACCGTCTTTCTCCCGTACCGATGAGCAAACTGCTTCAGGCCTTGAAGTAGGATTGAATTCCCAGAGGAAGGAAATGCCAGTCTGCACATTCATACCCAAAGCTGCTCAGTCATTATCTCTGACTGCCCATGTGAAACACAGAGACCTTTCTTAAAGGTGACCTATTATGGTTCCTTGAACGGGTTAGGATAGGTCTATGGTCTATAAAAATCATGTTCATTACATTTTTGGCCCAAAATCACTTGCAAATAATGAGATTTTAGTCTGGTAAGTTCTGTCTATGAGCTGTTTTGGGCGTCTTACCACTTTAAATCCAAATAAGATGCTGCTGGCACATAAAAATGTCTGGAAACACATGCACAATTATACATCCATACATCTTTGAAAAGTGGAAGTAGAGCCTCCTACATAACAAACAGGAATGCTTTCTGGATGGTCAGTCAATAACAAAATACTTGTATTTCCAGCAGTCATTGTACAGAGCATAAAACCAGCTAAGCAAACGTGCTGGAGCTCAGCTTGGGTTGCTAGGCGACGGGTGGAACTCTGCTGGGGTTGCTAGGTTACAAGCTGGGCTTTGCTAGGGTTGCTAGGTGAGGGGAATTCTGGAAGTTTTTGAAACGGCTCATTTTCCAGACGTAAAAAAAACCATTAAGTTGTTGCCAGTAAATCAACTTGGTAGGTTTTTTAAAGTGCTTGGGCTGTTTTTTTAGAAGCAGTAGAAACCCAAATGGAAGTACAAAAATGTGCAAAATGTGAGTTTTGCACATCAAGTCGCCTCATCGTGGAGTCTCTCGCTCCATTGAAACATCAGCATGATTTGAGGCGAAGGGAAAGGAAAGGCTCGCTCTCTGGCAGCTAGCTGGAAGTTGGACCTTGTAACGGCTGCTTTGTGCCTCGGGGCTTCACAGTAAGTTAAGCTTGTGGTTTCGTCTCTCTCTCTCTCTCTGGTGAATACTTGGAAATGTTTACAGTCATCTGGATGAAGACCAGATATGAGATGACACAGATGATTGAGCTGTTTAGAAAAACCAAACAATTTCTTTGTTATTAATACTGAAACTAAGTCGGCTTTAAATGCTGTATCACTGTTTGTGTAGCTAAATGGTAAACTCTGGTGGATTTTTAACTGGATGGATGTAAAAATTTTACTATTTAAGTAACATTTTTTAACCCATGCTTGTGATTTCTCCCACGTTTTTCCATTGCGTTTCTGTCTGCTGCACCTCCCCCACCTGGTCCGACTACTTACCTGTCACGCCTGAGCTAATGAGCTCCCTCTGGTTTGTCTACCCCTGGCCATTTTAGGCATATAAAATGGGAAATTTGTTTTCTGTAGAAGGTGATCAGACTTGCAGAAACACAACATAACGGACACAAATTTTGTCTGTGCATTCCTTTGTGTGGAAGGCGTTTATTCTCTCAATGCATCGATTTTCTTCACACAGTCTAAACCAAAGACCCGCTTTGCCCTCAGTAAAGGTACATAACAGTTTCATATCTGAAAAAGTTGCATAACCTTTTGAAAAAAAGGCAACTTAAATATTTTTTAAAAATTACACTGTTTTTTTAGGTTTTACAATAAAGAAAGTATATAAATCTGCAGAATGTGACTCTTAAGTGTTTCTTTGCAGAGCATATCTGAAATATTTGGAAGCTCAAACATCTAGACGAAATCCTACTTGGCTGGCATTTGCAAAGCTGCCAATCCAAGAGCAACAATTATTTTCCTTGACGGAAAGAAGAAAAACTGTAGATGTTTGTGCAGTAGAGCTAAATTGATTTCTACTGTGTATTAACGTATATTAAAGTACATTTTGTGTTTGAACTATTAATAGTAGTAGTTAAAAGCGTTTTTAGAGGGAGTTTCAGGCTGATTCTCGCAATTATCAGTGATATTTCCTAAGCCTTTTTACTCATCTTTATCAGGGCAGCTAATAAAGCTAATAAACTTTACTTTTCAAAACTCTATTCCAGCTTTTTGGCTATTTTTAAACAATTTTAGCATGAATGCCAATGCTGTGGAAAGATACAACCTGAGAAATTCCCAAATCTGTAGATTGCATGTGTGTGCTATCTATTCTGCAATGCGGTAAACACGTACACAAGTCTTAAAAGAAGCAAATCTGACCTCAAAATTCACATAGTGAGGCTCCTGTAGCAGAAAGTAGCCAGAACATATATAAATGAGGCTCTTTCATCACTGCTGGATGAAGGATGGTGTTGAAGTCGAGCAGAGATGCAACACATCTCTCTCCCACAAATCCCTGCGGAAACAGTGGTATCTAACAGCCACCTCACAGGTTTCCCACTCTTCTCATCAACGACAGCTCCAAGCTTCAGCCCACTACACACACACACACACGCACGCACGCACATGCACAGGGTAATCAGCAGGGAGGAAATCAATGGCTGCCTCTGTGCTGAATCGCAGTTTAAGCCATCCCAGTTAGACTCTTTCAGCCGATCAGCGTTATCCCTCAAGTGTTTAAATGAACCCTCCCAACCAAAGAATGAATGTATCTTTGATTTGCCCTTAATCAGAGCAGCAATTACACACTCCCTAATTATATCTAGTGCAATCTGTGTTTAATTTGATAGCAGACCTGAATTTGTTATCGTCAGTGTTTCCATCCACAACTCAGGAGAAATGGAAAATCTTTACGCGATGCCCGCCGGTGCAAGACATGCACATTCAACGAGGCTAACAGCCCATATCCCCGCCGCTTATAACTGTAATATTAAAGCGAGTTGGGGTCTGGATTGCAGAGGTGGAAACACAGCAGTGTGCTGCTCTGCAGAACAAATGCATTTAGGTAAAGAAAATTACTTTAAAGACAAGACACATCCAAAAATTAGTAGTAATTTTTGGCATCGCACAATATTAAAGATCACAAAGTGAACTGATGAACTAAGTTTTGATCCCTATAGCATAATAATTAAAAATGTTTTCAGTCCTGATTTTAAAGAACCAACTATTTCTGCATATTTCAGGATTTCATTCAGTTTGTTCCAGAGCTGAGGAGCGTAAAAAATAAATGTCCTCTCATCTGGAAACAATGAGCCCACTTGGTTTATAGGTGATTCATATTTAGATTCAAGAACATTCATTGTCTTTTAGATAAAAGCATTTAAAAATCCTCAAACTGGGAGCCAATGCAGGGATTTGAGAACAGGTGTCTATTCTTCTGATGTTTTAGGGTGTAGTCCAGTAGACTCGGTTCGATTGGGGCCAAAATTGAAACATGTGATACAGTTTCAGCTGCTGCGGTTCTCTTTCACACTGCACCATGTTAAATGAACTAAACTAATCGAAAAACCTGCTCCCTTCCCCGCCTGTGGTGGCACTGCATCAAGAACCACTAAAAGAAACTACACAAAACTTCTGAAGAAGATAGTGAGAATAATATCCTTCTTCATAAAATGTAAACTATAACGGAGTGGCCTCAGATTTTAGCGATTGTAGGATTTTTCTGTTATTGTTGATGAAAAACTGTGAGCCATTTCTTCTGTTAGTGCGTTTGTTTTGGATTTAACTACCCAGAATGCCCTGCACTGTAGTCCACTTCCTGCTTTTGGAGTGCTCTCTGGTCCACTTGGCGTTCACATATGCATTCGAACTGCAACAGATTTCACTTGTTGGTCTGCATCAGAGTTCAATTACACATTCACACAAACACAAAGTTTGATTAAAGGTGAATGCACCTTTAGATGAGGAGCACATAATGACCTTTTTTTAACTTAACAAAAAGAAAATATTACAATAATCTAATCCGGTGAATATTAAAGCATTTTTCTAAAAGCAAGTTTTTCTGGTGACTCAATTTGACAGGAACCTCTTCTTTTCTTTGGTCAAAGGTTTTAAAATCAGTAGACAGACTTGGTGATACATGTGTTGAAATCAAAGGTCTGAGTTTAAACCCAGGTTTTTTTGCTTGACTTTGTTTGGCCTAAAACAAGGACAATGATTAGTCTCCAGTAATCTGAGCAAGATCAAACCAAAAAAATCCCAGTAAATAAATGACTTAATCAATGGAGCGTTATGTTTCACACGGGGTCAGTTTGGTTTGCATGGTTTTTTTTAGATCTTAGCGTATGAATTTACCAACTGAAAAATACATTTTTGACTAATGAGGTTATTTTGGTCTGGTATTAAATTTTCATGGAAAACATTTAAGTGTGACAAAGATGCAAAAAAGTCAACACTGCATCAGGGAGCGCTTCTTACATAAACAATGTGTTAAATGTAGAGTTTATTTCCCAAGTTACCATATTTTTAATACATTATGCATCACTATAGTTAGCTAGTGTGCTAATTTTTAACATTTAGCAATAATTCTATTTTTAAAAAGTATTATGGTTGTTAATGTGAACTCATCTAAAGTCTGTCGCAATAAACTGTTACATGGTTTGCAGGAATCTTTTGCAGTAAAAATATCCTACTAAGCTGCTTAGCTTAGCTTTGTCATGTAGCCATTTTTATCTATCTTCTCAAGGAAAAATAAGGGCTTTACACGTGTTTATAGTGGTGAAAGTGACTAATTCGGTCACATGTGTGGTTGGATTCAGCGCCCATTAAGTCATTCGCGGTTTGGTATTCTGTTGTAGGGAGGCGATTATGAATCAATCAAAAGGACTTATTACCTTTGTTTAATTTACCGCCAACTTTACAGCTCAAAATGTGACTTAGTGAACAGTTGAAGGAGAAATGTCAGATTAGATTCGTATTCTGTTTCAACAGACAGTGTTTGCACTTCACTTCTAGAGGGATCTAAAAGTGCATTTACAGGAAATAATCAAACCACTTTGCAATTAAAGATTAAACCATTCTTGCATGAAGGATGTAGGTAACTGACTGCCAGGATGATGTTTAAAGAGAGCCTGCTAATACAGGAATGCATGTGCTTTGCTTTTTATGCGCTCATTAAAGCACTCCAAGGTATTGTACATAATCCAAAAGATCATTTGACAAAAAGGTGAAGATGAACTTTTTGTTGAGGCAAATTAAACGTTGTTCAACACAATGCCATAAAATTACTCACTCTCTGCAGAAAGTCTGATTTTTTGAATTTTAGATGTTTTATCTTCCAGTAAAAAAGCTACCATAAGTTCTCTGAATGATTTCACAATCCTCTTTTTCAAAATATCAAATTGCTCTGCTGACTAATGTAACAGGAAGCATGAGACGTACAACAGAGATGACTAAATGTTTGCCTTTTATGAGCGGTTACAAATGACTCAGCATCAACTCATGACCTCTAACCACAAAATTATGGCCTCAGAGCCGAGCCTGGACGGCACCTGGAAATTCTTCATTGTTTCAAAATAAAAAACGTGGATATCAGCACAGAGTCATTAAAAAGACGCAGATGGTTTTGTGTAATATAAGCACTTTGTGTTAGCTGTACTTCCTCTGTCCCTTTGAAAACATGCTGAAATATCTAATCCCTTAGACTTTAAAGTGTAAAGGTTTTTAAAGATTTGTGATCTTTATGCTTCCAGCTATTGCTAGCCACATTTATTTGCTAGCTAAAGCTAAGCTAGCTACGATCATGTTTGATAAAAAAACATGATCTTAGCTAAAACTTTTTTTTACTATATTAAAAAAAGTTTTATTTTTAATATAGTAAGTAAGTGAACATTGTTTTGTGCTTAAATATTCAACATATCTTTATTTACGCATCGTTTATTTTACTATTGTTAATGCTAGCTATCAAATGTTAGCTAGGTAATTTTATGAGCTAACATTGTGACAGCAAAAACCCCCCCAAAGAAAAACCATCTTAGTTTTATTATCTTTCTTTTTGACTGGGTGTTACATTTTCAATTTTGGGGGCTGATAACTGGTTATGGTCACAATTTCAGTCTATTTTCATTAAAAATGTTTAATTAGGTTCTAAAAGTGTGTTTTTAGTCCCGTCTCCATGTTTATTCAAAACTGAAAAAATGTACTTTCTAAAAATATATTTCTCAGAAACGTTGGTGTAGCTTTCAGAATAATTATACCCCTTATAATTATGCTGACAGTATGCAATAAGAAAGCTGTAGATGAATGTTTTTATCTTTAACTCAAAAACCGAAACCATCAGTGAGACAAAATCAGCTCAAGATGTCGACTTCTTTTTGTCAAAAATGAAGCTGTTATATTGACAAAATGAACTAAAGTTTATAGTGTTAAAATAAAAGGTTGAGTGATTAAACTATTATTGCAACAACGCAATAAGTGGATGTATAACAACTAAATATTTATCACACAGAGATATTATCTGACCAAAATAAAAAAACTCAACTAAATTAACTCAAGGTCTAGATTTCTTGATATGACAATTAATCTCTTGTCATGACAAAATAAGTTTGAGACCTTGCCTCCTTTGATTATGACATTTTTGAACTTATTGAAAAGATTTGAGCTCAGTCTTGACATTTTTAGCTAAGCAGTAGGTTGAGATAATCTAGATTATGACAAGGTGAGCTCTAGATCTTACAGTTTCAGTGTAATGAAATAATTAAACTGCTACCCCAACAAAATAGGATCACTACCTAAAATGCTGACATGACTAAATATTTATAACAAATCAAGTTTAAGTGCTTGATTTCTCAGCATAATTTCAAAATTAACAGCTATATCAAAACAGTCGTGAATTCTCAAGACATTGAGATAATGAAACTGATCTTGAGATCTTATTTGCCGAATTAATTTCACCTCATCACAGTTTTGTCATCATGAAATTTTTCTTCCGAGAGATTATTGCGCTTATCTTCCAAAAATTTAGTAATAGCGCCTGCTATGTCAGCTTTTGGTTTAATTGCTACACCAGGCCTGCAGATTAATATTATTGCTTCATTATGGCGGTTTTTGGCTGACCGAGTTAAATACCAATCACCAAAGTGTGCGCACAGTCATTGCTTCATGTATATCACAAGTGGTAAACAGTAAAAATGACATTAAGTCAAACCATGTTAAATGTTTTGTTGGTTACTAAAATTGGCAGAACAAATAAACTGAGCTGCTTGAGTCTGGAGGAGTCTGGCATGTGTTTTGTTTCTCTCGATTGCCAACTGTGCTTTTTTCTGGTTTGTGGGTTTTTGTGTGTTTGGAGTTTGATTTCTGGTTTTTTGGGGCGCTGTGATCTTTTGTTTTCTCTTCGTACAAAGGTCAATCTTAGTTTTAGTACTTTTACTTTTGCCTCACTCATGTCGAGTTAGATGCGTTGTGTATCTTCTTTACTTTGTTTTGTTTTTAATGAAGACATTTTATGAAAAAAATCATATTTGGCACGTATTTGTACTTCCAGTTGAGTCTCTAAAGCTATAAAAACAGCCAGAGCACTTAAAAAAAACACCCAACTGGTTTTTGGCAATAAATTCATGTGTTTTGGTGTCTGAAAAATGAGCCGTTTCCAAAACCTCTAGAATGTAAAATGTAACTGCCCGTTGCTTAGCAACCACAGCAGAGCTCTGCCTGTCGCCTAGCAACCCCAGCTGAGCTCTAGCAGGGGTTAGTAAGCTGGTTTTACAATGGCTGCTGGAAAAGACCAGTGTTTTGTTGTTGATCTACCATTCAGAAATCACTTGCTTCATTCTTGTTGGTTGTGTAGGAGGCTCTCTTTCTGCTTTTCAAAGATGTACGGTTGTATAATTGTACATCTATTTGCAGCCATTTTCATGTGTGAGTACAAACGTTGAGTTGGGGGTTGTGGCTAGCAGCAGCTTATTTGGATTTAGTGACAAGAGGCCCTAAAACAGCAAAACTGAGCAAACGAAAAGACTATCTGAGAATGATTATGCGCAAAAAATGAGATGAACATGGGTTTTATAGCACATACACCTATCCTAACCTATTCAAGAAAGCACAATAGGTTTCCTGTAATGATCGGATATTGTTAAATATCCAACAAGTGTTAAATATCCAACAGATATTTAACACACCTGGCCTCAAACTGGGGTTCCCACACCTGTTGTTTATTTCTTTTCACTTCCTAGTGTCTTCAGTCCTTGGCTTCCTTTGTTCCTCACCAGATCTAGTTTCCTTTTTGCCTTCGGTGTCCGGTTAGCCCTGCTGTATAGTTTGGTTTAGCTCGCTCCTTTCACATTTTTGTCCTGTGTATCTGCAGCCTCTCCTGCTTATGAAATATATTAAATTTCAACCGTGAGATGAACACCGCTTTCTTGGTTCTTTCGAGGCCCTGACTGACTTTATTCGCCGCTCTGAATTCGTCCTTCGAATTATTGACAAGTGTGAAGGTTTGGAAGGTCAGCAGGTTATGGTTAGAGGTAATGATGTGGAAAGCTGTGCTGGAGGAGGTGGCTGAAGGTGCGAGGGGGGCCGTGACAGCTGTCACACAGTAACAAACGCCTCGCTCTGTGAATGGGCGCTTGGCGACGAAAGGTGGGGGCAGGCGGAGGCTCCTTCACCCCCCAGCTGCTGCGGACCTGTCACTCAGGATGGTATCACAGCCGCTCATCTGGACTGGGTGCTGGCCGTCGGCTCGGTTAGTATTAGCTGCACATCGCCACGGTAACTGTTGTACAGCAACAGGAAGTATGCAGGGATGACTCTTTAGCTCTTTTCATGATGTAATGAACCAAAAATGTCTTAAACATTCTGGATTTGGTGACTTAATTAGACAGAGAAGGATGTTGAAGTCTTTCATCTACATTTATGTTGATCATAAATGTAGATGATCTTGCATGTTGATGAAACATAAAGTAATACCCAGTTAAATGAGTCGCCTCACAAAAAAAGAAAAACACAAACTAATATGTAATTTATTGGTTAAATAAATCCAATGCTGCCATCTAGTGGTAATATAACAAAGTACTAGGGGCAGTAAGAGATCTGTTTTGCTGGAATTATGAGAATAAAGTATGGAAGAGGAGATTAAAAGCAATTTTTTTTTTACCACAGTAATATAATAATTCATATAAGTAACAAAAAATAACAAAATCGGGCAAAATAAATTTTTTCCAGATCAGTTTCTTTCAGTAAAAAATGTATAAAACTTGACAAAAACTGCAGGTGTGTGTCTGTGTTTGGTTAAAACATTCAGTGGGTAGAGAATCCAGGAATTTTACTCAACTAAGAGTGCTTCATAATAAAATTAATTAAGTAAAAGTCAAAAGTGCAGCGTAGTAAAATTACTCCTAAAAGTACATTAATCATGTAAATGCAATACAGTATTTTAATTATACTGTATTTATCTATAAAATGAGTTTATTATCAGAAGGAAGATGGGAAAGTAAACCTTTTTTTCATGAGTGTTCCTATTTCATTAGAGGTGTTTGTGCTCCCCCTACTGGTAAATAGAAGTTTTATCATCACATTTGTACAGTAAGTGGCACAGCGCTTACAACAAGAGATAAACAGTAAAATATGTGAATATTGGACGGATTTTTAAGATAATCTATAGACATATTCACTTTTCTACTGATCAATCACTTTTGATTTATCATTCATAATGTTTAATTATGTCACTGTATAAAAAATATACTAAAAAATATCCAATTTATATCCTTTATTTAAAATGCTTTACTCTTCCATTAGTAAAAATAACTTTTTTATTCAGTCTGTGTAATGTCAAGCCACAGCATCTCAGTCAGATTTATACTAGGCTTTGACTAGGCCACTCAAAAACCTTCATTTGTTTGTTTTGGATCATTATCACAAATGGATGTTTGGAAATTGTCCTATGAATTTCCAGGTTTTTAAACCTGGAAAAGGAGATAAATGAGGGTAAAATAAAGAATGGTCAATGGAAAACACTGACCTAGATGAAAACAGACTCTAAGCTGAGTATCAGGAATGAATTAATAAAAAGAATAAACATGGAAACAGTCAAAAGTAGAAACACAAATGGGATGTTTTTTTTAGGTTTGGAGCAATTTACTCCAAAATACTTT
This sequence comes from Girardinus metallicus, assembly GCA_903067095.1. NCBI lineage: Eukaryota > Metazoa > Chordata > Actinopteri > Cyprinodontiformes > Poeciliidae > Girardinus > Girardinus metallicus. The sequence continues at coordinate 24,106 of CAEGAE010096002.1, forward strand.
TTCTCAAAGAATGATAAAATGTTCAGACCTAGATCTAGACCAAAGTTAATCAAATTTGTATCTAAACTGACTTATGAAAGAGCAAAATGTCCAGGTTTGGGGCAAAAATGGGGAAAACAATGAAAACAGAAAATTGTTTGACAGCTGCCAACCCAGTGGGTGAGCTGCTGCATTATCTTCTGTTGGACAAAGCAGGAAATGGATTTTGTCTGCAGTAATGAAAGCATTTCTCCTGTTTGTTGTGGTGAAGAAGAAACCAAGAAACACAACCTGAAGAGCAAAAACACAAAATCTTACCAAGTATTTTTGGTCTAGTTTCTTGTGCAAATATCTTAGTAAACTTGAAATTGGACAAAAAAAAATTTCAACAAGATATAGGAGCTTGTTTTAAGTAAATAATTCTTGAATATTGATGAAAAAATACAAGTTCCACTGACACATTATTCCACTTCACGTCTTGTTGAAAGTAAATTAATCTGCCGCTGTGTTGATTTCTACTGTCATCTTCTGGAAGAAAGCGAGAATACACCCAGTTTTCCTTATTTTCTCCTCTAAACGGCTTTCCTGAATCATCATCATGACCTCAGGTTCTTTATTTCCACAGAAGATCCAATAAAACCTTCATCTTCTCCGGATGGCGCCTGTGATGATGTATCAATTTACATCAAACTTTAAACTTTTATTTCTGCTCAGTTGTTCTTTCACTTTAAATACAAACAAAAACGTGTCTTAAAATCAAAATCTTGTGGTCAGAAGGTGGAAAATTCATTTCTCTAATCCAGCCAAAGCCTCCAGTTGATGCCAATTAAGCCCTAGTCTGCCGGGACATTTACATAAGGCTCTGGAAGCAGCACAGACCGCGGCTTGTTTCCCGATTTGGCAGCGGCGGCTGTTTCCTAGATACACACAAGCCTGTTTTCAACACCTTCAGGAGCTTTGTGTTTGACAAGCAGCAAAAACACAAAAAATGGACCTAATCCCTGAGGTTTATACTTAGAACAGCTGTCTCATTACAAGAACTCTGGATCACCGGGTCGCTTGCTCGACATGTTTCCAGTTACGCTTTTAGTTTTCAGTAGAAAAAGGTGGTCTTTCTCCACAAAATGACATGTTTTATGATTTATTTTACTCCTGCAGCTAAAATGGCTTTTTTATGGTATTGTGGAATAGGAGTAAACCATCTGTCAGCACAAAAGCAAATGGGTCAAAAAAGAAATGAGCAAACAGAAATGTGAGGATGTGAGCAATCAACAGGATCCGGTTAATATCCAACGATGGTCCCATGCCTCTGATTACGAAATGAAATGAAAACTTTATTTACCGCTCTGGAAAAAATTAAGACACCACTTAAAATGATCAGTTTCTCCGATTTTATTATTTATAGGTATATGTTTGAGTAAAATGAACATTGCTCTTTTATTCTATGAACTACTGACAACATGTCTCTGAAACTCCAAGCTAAAATTTTGCATTTATTTGCAGAAAATGGGAAATAGTCAAAAATAACAAAGAAGCGCTTAATTGGCAGAGCTTTCAGACTTCAAATGATGCAAAGAAAACAAGTTTATATTAATTTAGAAACAATAACACTAATGTTTTAACTCAGGACGAGTTCAGAAATCAGGCGGTTTTCATTTTTTCCAGATCTGTATTTAAAATGTCTGAAAAAAAATAAATGAGGAAAACACAACAGAAAAATAATAAAGATTTACATAGATATAGTTGCTTCTGTGTCACCTCATGACATTGTTTCCTCGTGAAGCCGTCTATTTCATGAAGCGCACCAGTTCCTCCTGCTGCAAAACAGCCCCACAACATGATGCTGCCACCACCATACGTCACCGTTAGGATGATGCAGGCGTCATTGTTTTTCCTCCAAATATAACAGTGGTCATTCGGGCCAAACAGTTACACTTTAGCTTCATCAGGCTGCAGGACATATATCCTCGTTTTCCAAATCCGGATACTAGAGAGCAGCAAACTAGCAAAGCTCCTACAGGTGCTCACATTTTCTCAGGATCTGAAAATGGTGGTTAGTTGGCCTCACCTTGCTGAGATTTCCTTTTTAAATAATTTGGAGGCAGCAAGAGTGTCTGTTTAATTTTTGTTCACAACGTGATTACAGTGGGGCTGAAAACAATATAGTTACATTTTATTAACCAGTTGATCCAATCCCAATCCAACGCAGTTTTGGTTTAACGTTTTTATTGCCGCTTTGTGTTGACTGAAACTTATATTTGGTCTCAAAATGTCCCCAGCTCTGTTCTGCAGCAGGCCAGGTTGCATCAGTTACTCTCTCTGCTAAAATAAAAATGATTCAGGCCATGATTCTGGCCCCTTTCAGAAAATAACTGACCTCTTCTCCCAGCAGAGTATCATGTTCCAAATTAATTGGTAGGGGAAGGCTAAATTAGTACTGGAGCAATATTCTGAAGTCCCCACTGGGAGCTCAGAAATAGGTTTCCTCACAGTGGGATCCACTCTGGCCAAGAGAGGGAGATGGAGAAATATGCCAGAGATTTTAAGATCACAGTCCAGGCAGAACACAAAAAGCTAATTTTGTGCTCTGACCCAACTAAAGTGATACGATAAGGCTGACTGAAGCGCCCAGCTAATCACAGGGCAGCAGATGGACTAAATGCTCTGCTTAACTTATAAATGTACTTATTCGTGTTGTGATTTAACAAATCCAGCACAAGATGTGTATTTATTCTTGTCAATAATGTGCAAATCAACATTCCGATGTGTCAGAGCCAGTTACGTAAAACATTTATTTTATCCTCAGAAGTTTACACGGTGGTCAAAAGAGGCAAGTTGAGTGGCAGAAATGAAGGAAAATAAACCCTGTCTCCATGGGAAAGAAAAAATTAAATATCTTAAACTAGAGGATAAATAATTACTTGATGGCGCAAGACTGTTTTGATTCCATGGGTTAATTTGAGTTTTGTTTTTACAAGTTTTTCCTGTTTTGATTCTATGCTCATTAGCAATTCCTCTGTCTTCTTCTATTGCTTTTTTATACTTCTGTGTCATTAAACAGTCCTCCTCTTGCTCCACTCAAAGCTGATGTTCATCCTATTCAATAGCCTCACATTTTCCTGGCTCCTTTAATCACCTCCCCTGCATTTATTTTCCTGTCAGTTTCTGTTACTTGTTGGCAGATCCTCGCTTGCCGGCTCTGCAAACGTCACGCCGCTTGCCACTGTGTTTCTGCCCGTCTGTTTACCTGCCACTTTCCTCCATAAGTTTTATTTGCTTTTCTTTTCCAAGAAAATGTTTTTAAAAATCAAGTTTTCCAGTTAAATACATTGACAAAGCTTTGATTAAAATTTGGTTTCTTAGTTTTACATCAAACCAATTTGAAAAAGCAACTAGGTGGATCTGGAAGTGATTTTTTTTAAATTTATTAAAAAAAAGGTCTGTTAATGAAATACTGGGTCAGATTCATTGTAGCTGAATAGCGGTATGCATTTAACTGGTTTTGACTGCTTTCGCTCACTCTGGAATAAAAGTTTTACGTTTAATTTGAAATAGACTCTGAATTAGATGCAAACACGAGACAACAGAAACCATTTTAAGAAGTTTAGTTTGTCATCCGTCTTCCTTTTCCAGCCGCTGGAAAAAGAAGACGGATGATTAATTGAGGTCTAGGTCAGTGTAGGAAAAAAAATGAGATAATGTGTCTTATCTATAGAGGATGATGTGGTTTGCACCTCTGTTTATCAGTGATGATCTAGCATATATAACGTCACAACTTGGAAATCTCAGTAACCACAGACAGGGCCTTTTACTTGGCAAAAACTTTCTTTAATGACAATCTGTTGAAATGGTTTCAGCACAGAAAAATGGTTGGATGAGCTTTTATTTTTGTCACAAGCTAGATTGCCAAAAAACAAAACAAAAGCTTCAAGGCTAAAATCCACAGCTGCAGGAATAGAGAAGTCAAAGTCACTTCTCTGAAAAACGTGTGTGTTATTAATTTATTTGATGCACATTTTGAAGTATTTCATTAGAATAGGTTGACGGAAACCACAAAATTCAATATAACTTCTTCAGTTTTATACATGAGGTGGTTTTTGGCTTTTCTGAAAAAGAGTTAATGCGCAAAAGGGGAGATGGACACATATTTGCCGAATAAGTTCTGACATTTACCTGTTTATTACAGCCATGCATGATGTCAACATCTGATGAAATCACGGTTTGCGTAGCCTGGAAGACTCGATCCAAACCACTTTTTTTTTCTTTTGAGCAAAGTTTTAAAAGCTCATTCAAAAATCCCTTAACTGATGGATTGAATCACAGCTATTGTGAAGAATTACAGGCAGACTTGTGCTTCAAACCCTTCTGCAAGGTGCCGGTTTGATAGGTATCGAGGCTATTGGTGTTAGGCAAAATTTCTCCTCTATTTCTAACTTTAAGTAGAGCATAATGGATTCTCTGATCCCTCACATTTGCTCTTTTTCATGCTTCAACATATTTCTGGATTTTGGTTCACATATTGATGTAATTTAATAAAGCTTTCATGACCTACATACCTGTATAGGAAAGAGAAACGGTTTTTAATGTGTTGTTATTTACAACAGAGTAAATAATGTTATGGTTTCCTAAATTGTGGCTCACTAAGCAAAACGTATTCCAGCTGTGTTCCAACAATCTAACAGTGTTGTTTGGTGGGCAAATATTTCACTAAAGTGACAGGAATATTTAGTTGAAGAAACAAAAATTCTGCTCCAGCGACATCAAATTCCCAAGCTAGCAAAGCAAATGTCTCATGAGACCGACAAATCAGATCCACATGACTGATTCCCCGAGTTACAGCTGGAGATTAAACCTCACGTTGACCAAGTCTGGATACATTATCACGTGCTCCCTCGAAGACATGTGAGCGCCTGATAATTTTCCAGGTTTGTCTATTTTTAGATAACTGAATTTAAGCCTTAGTAAGATCGGGGTCAAAGTGCACATATTTGCTAGCAGTCTGGAATTCCAACACAATTTTTTCCATTACCCACAGCAGATGCAGGCTTTCTAGGCAGAGAGTACAGCTTCTTTATCAGTGGTCACACACAAACACACACCCACCCACACCCACACGCACACGCATGCACACACACGCACACACACACTCTTACAAATGTTATTACTCTTTGCTTGCGACTCCTATTTGGCATTTTCCATCTACAGAGAACAGTGTAGCATTTACTGACCCATATGCACCATGTCAGGACTAATAACTCTACCTACCCAGATTTGTGCATACGTCTCACGTTACTTTGTTTTAAGACCAGATCCACTCAGTTTGACCAATTATAGGAAAGTGGTGGCACACGCTGTCTGGTTGTTTTGATTTTTTGGCTGTAGTTTCATTATTATCCTGTGCTCCTTAATCTCTTTCCTTGTTTAGATCAGAATTGTTTCTATTTTACTTTAGTTCAGTCCTTCTTACAGTTATGAATAAACATGTCTAGTTATGTTTATTCCTTGTTACTCTAGTTTAATTAGGTCTAGTTATTCTTTAGTGTTAGATTCATTGCCTAATCCCTTGTGCCATTTTTCTCTCTCACCTCTCACACCTGCATGCCGTTTCTAATCAGTCACCTGTTCCTTGATCAGTAATCAACTTCCCCAGTATGAATAAAACTTATTCTCAGTTCCTCCTTGCTGGTTCCTTTTGTCTAATCCTGTTAGACAGAAGGAACCTGTTCTCTCTGTCATGCTGCTTGTGTTTGTTTGTTTGTTTTTTGTTCTCCTCTGGCTCCCTGTGCTTCTGTGGTTTTTGTAAGTTTTTGACTATCAACTTTTTAATTAAATTGTCTGCATTTCAGTTCATCATCAACCACACAGTCATGACGCAGAAGGCCTTGCATGATAAATATATTCCCCGGAAATTTAAGTGGAAAAGGAATGGCATGCGCTTAGTTTCAGAACATGGAACATAATTGAGTTATTAGGGGAATTTAATAAAAAAAAAAAAATCTGAACTTAAGCATAATTCTCTGCAGAGCACTACTCTGACATATTTTCACTCAAAGTAAAAGTAAAAAGTTCCAGAAATTATTCAAGTAGGAGTAAAAACAAGCATTAGGTAAAAAGGTTATTCAAGTACTGAGTAACTGATGAAAACACCAGTGACATGAAATTAAATCTTTTATTTCTAACAAGTTAAATGGCAGAGAAAAATCAGATAATTAAGAACAAAACAAAAATTGTGTATATATATATATATATATACATATATATATATATATATATGTATATATATATATATATATATATATATAGTAAAAATCATATAA
>CAEGAE010096014.1:0-25000 GCA_903067095.1 Girardinus metallicus
TGCACAGGGAGAACATGCAAACTCCGTGCAGAAAGACCCCGGGCCGGGAATCGAACCCAGAACCTTCTTGCTGCAAGGCAGCAGCTCTACCAACTGCGCCACTGTGCAGCCGCAATAAATAATAAAAATGATTAAAAAAAATAAAAAATAAAAAACAAAACAGCACAGGCAAAGAAAAACTCAAAGTCAGCATTTCAAAGGCATTCAAAAATATTTTTCAGATGAAAATTACTTTCCAGGCTTTAATTTTCAGATTTTTGTCCATTTTGGAAGCATAACACAGAAGGTAACTATTAATCTAAAACAGATATTTCTACACTAATCCTACTTTACCATGATTGAATGGCAATAAAATTTGACAATATTTGTATTTTTCTTTACTTACACAGACGTGGAAATATTTTAACAATTTATTTTTCTTATCGAAAAAGTGATCCATTAAATAAAAATAATAAAAGAAAAAAACAATGTATCATTTGCTGAACAAATCTGTCATCTAGTGACATCTGGTGGTGAACAAAAGCAACTGCAGCCACATTTAACGCCTCAATGTATTCAGACCTCTTCATTAAAACATTCCCCTGCTCTGAAGTCTGAAGCATTAAACTACTAAAAAGTACTAAAAGAAAAAGATTAAGAGGAAATTATTCTAAAAAAGTTGCTTCCTTACCCTGCAGCAGGTTCAACCACCAGATCTGGCATCCCAGCCGACGACGCCTGGCTCCCCACCGGTCCCTCGTGGTCCAGGATGAAAACCTCATCCTGACATATTTCTGTCACGAAGTGAAGATGCTCCTGCAGAAAACAGTCAGGGTGAAATAAGAACCTGTTCTCACCAGGTGTAGTGACGTCTGACCGCCATCCTTACCTGAGCTTTGTCAATGCGATAGAAACGATCAGCTGATGTCGCTGAAATCATATGAAACAAAAACAAGTTGCTTTGTCTGTAATTATCACAAATAAGATTATACAAAATATTAAATGTGTTTTTCAAACTCACAGTCCAGGAAGCTCCAGTTAGGAGACAGTCTACTGGTTGAACTGGTTATGGGAACGCCTCTGATTTCATCCTGCAGGTAAAAAAATCAACAAAAAAACAAAAAACTAAATATTTTATTATTGAACTAACTATTAGAAATGCACAGATAGATACAGTAAAGTTGTTTTGCATTGTCTTTTTCAGATAAAAACACACGAGGTGGAAAAGAAAGTAAGGAAAAAGGGAAAGAGTAGAGAACATAAAGGCATCAAAGGAAGCAAGGATGGAAAGGAGACAATGAAGGAAAGGAAGGAGGAACAAATGAATGAGAAACAAGAAAGATGTTTCATTTAGGAAATGAAACGGGAAATAATCTCTGTAAATATAAGTCATTTTTTTATAATCTGAAAAATATATAAAATCCAAACTTTTCCAGGCGGCATTGAAACTCTAAATTTAAGAAGCAAGGATGTCAAGCTGGAAAAGCTTTTTGGGCAATTTAATTTCTTATATTCTTAATATTCAAAACAAATTTGTAAAAAGAGAATATAATTTATTCAGCAATTAAAACAATTAATTCAGAAAGGAAATTATGGAACAATCTAGATAAATTAAATCCCTCACTGCATTTAAAAAATCTTTATGGTGAATTATTGGATGTTTTTTGTGTAATTGTTAGTTTTCTAAGTTAAAATCTTTATGTAAATATGGTGCAAATATTCTTTCTGCTCCTTTTCATTCATGATTTATTTTAGTTGCTGCTTGAACTGTTCACATTCACTGATCGGTGCATTAAATAAAAAATAAAATGAAATGAAATCATTATAAAGAATATAACATTTTTCAAATAACAACAAATCAAAACCTAAAAATAGAGCTGGGCGGTATGACTTAGAAATAAAACCTCAGTATATCTGAATTTAATTATTTTAATTGTGTTGTTTTTTAAAAATGAAGCACAAAAATGTTTTTATTGTATTTCAATCCTCCCTTCTGTCATTTGTACGTTGGAGGTTTAGAGAATTTGTGTTTAATCATGAGAATAAAGTCATAACACTAGCAGAATAAAAATGCAATTTTACCAAAATGACATCTTAAAATTACAAGACAAAAGTTGCTTTAATGAGGAAAAACACTTGATTATTTTCTGTATTGGACCTCTCTTAAAATTATCACTTGATTCTTCTAATATTTATATTTTACTCTAGTAATATTAAGACTTTATTGTCATATTATTTTGACTTTATTTTCTATTCTCATATAAAAAAGAAGGAAATCATAGCCCTACTCTTATATTTTGTTGTAGAGTTCATCTGAATTCAACATCTAAATAAACAGAAGCCGTAAAACAAATGGGCAAATAATAAAAAAAAATTCCAGATTTTCCAAAACTTAAACTTTTAAAAACCAAAATTTTGATTGATCAATAAAACCGAATTATCGCCCAGCTCTAGTTAAAGGCCCAAATGTCTAGAAATATTCCCTAACTCTGTCCCTCTCCAAGCGAAGTACCTGGTAGTGCACTCTGTGGCCAGTAGATGGCGCCTGGTGTAAATCCTAGCAGGCACAGCAGACAGGTTTGAAGGTTAGCAAGCAGCCGAAGAAAAAACAAAACACACAAACTTACACACATGTTAAAGTCAAGCAGCTTTCAGCACATGAGGCCACCAGCTTAATAAGCAGCGCTGCGCTCTGAGGTCACCGACCCGCCTATAAATAACCCGGATCACACAGAAGAAGAAGAAGAAGCGACAGAGGAGGAGAGAAATCAAAGCGGCGACGAGCAGACGGCGATGATGATGAAGATGAAAACTTGCCTCTTGTAATCTGTCGATGTAAAGTCTGCAGGTCTCCAGGTCGCAGTCGCCCCTCACAACCACAATGCCTACTGGGATTGCTGGGAAACACAACAAACGCGTAAAAAAACACTTTAAATTATTTCCTCTTAGCGCAGGGGTGTCCAAAGTGCGGCCAGGGGGCCATTTGTGGCCCTTGGGGCTCCAAATGGTATTCAAAAATGATACAAATGCGACTTTTCAATGCAGATGGAGACTTTTAATTTGTAATCAGGGTATTGTAATTTTCTTTTCTTGAGTTGTATATTGAAGTACAATAAAAATTATTTTTCTAACCAAGTTTTAACAAAAGGTAAAAACAAGTTTATCCAAAGTTCTTTCTTAAATTTGGCTAAATATAACAAGCGTTTTGGAACAAAGTGACGCAAATCCTGTTCTTATTACTGAAAATAATACAGTCTAACACAGCAAACATGCAAATTCTGCTACTGTGTATTATTACGTATGTAAAGAAAATAAAGTTGTACAGTTTTGCTCCAAGAAATTGAGAGTAATCTCAAAAATCTTTTAGAAAAAACTTGGAAATTTGCAAGAAAGAAATATTTTTTTTCCCTAATTTTTCTAGGGGAAAGAGAAAAAATCTAATTTGTAGATAAAGTTTTTATATAAAAAACTTTTTGAAAATTTTCTTTTGAAATTTTTTCTAGAAAATTTCCAAGCGATTTTGTGATTAATCATAAGATTTCTCAGTTTTTGGTGAAACTTTACTCATACTGCATTATTTAAAAAATTAACATATATTTTTTTAGAAAACCTGTCAAATATTTCCAGTAAAAATTCCAAGTTTTTTACAAACTTGTGATTAATCACAAAATTTCTGAGTTTTTTGTGAAAATTTACTCAGATGTTCAAATTTTTCCTGAAAAATTAGAATTTTTTTTTTCTAGAAAAATGTTCACATTTTACAAGAAAATTTGCCAGTTTTTTATAAACTTGATTAACCACAAAATTATTTTCATTTGCTTAATTTTAGGTCTTTGGCCTACGTGGCATAGAGTTTGGACACCCCCGTCTTAACGGGAGAATATTTAAATGAACATTTAAATGGATATTTAAATGGATATTTAAGCCGGCCTTACAGATGTCTCGCAGTCGCTCCTTGTCGTACTGCAGCCTGTCGTACTCCTGCAGGCTGATCCGGTTCACCCGCAGCCGCAGACGGTCCGGAACCGCATGAGGGCTGCAAGGGAAGAACATGCCAGTGCATGTACGTGCGCGCGCACGGATCAGACATGCTCGCTGCGCACACATGAAACGGAGCAGCGGCCCGGAAAAGTATTCACAACCACAAACTTCAGTCTGTTTATTCAAATTGGGAAAAGGAAATAAAATCTAATGTGGTTTTTAAATGCTTTTAAGAATAAAAAAAATTTTTTTAGACGTTTTCAAACTCAATCTAGATTTTTTATTTAAATAATGTTTTATGGACATTTAAGAACAAAATATTTACCGTGTTTCTGCACATCATGAAACAAAGATGGCTTCCATTTCTGCAGTGTGATAAAAGTTTGGGTTTTTTTTGTTTTGTTTTTTTACATTTGGACAAATGTGCTTAAAAATTTTTTTGGATAGGATTTAAATGCATTTAAATGTTGCAACTTTATTATTTTAGTTTACATGATGTTTGATATTTAATGATTAATCGATTAAACATTTGGAACATTTTGCAGATTCTGTATTTAACCACTTCAGCTTTTTATGCAACATTAGAAATACATTAAAATATGAAAATAAACAAATAATTCAGAAAATAAACATTTTATTGCGTAACATAATAACAGAGTATTCCTTTAGTGAACTCTTGATCTTTTATAGATTAATTGACGAATTTTTGAATTAACTCATTGATAATTAATAGCAAAAGGTTCTTAATAGAAATTAATTTTTTTAATTACTTCTCTGAGATTTTTTTTTTAAATCTGTTAATTATTAATTGATTAATCATGATTAATTAGACTTATTGTTTCAGTCGTAAATGCATTAATTTAATATTTGAAGAGTTAGGAATAGCAATGGTTTTTTATACACTCACCAGAAATGGTCCAGTTAAAAACCAAGAAATGACTTTTTATTTAACTCAAAACCAAAGTAATGTTTTGTGTATTACATTTTACCTTTCAGTTCAATTCAGTTTACTTATATAGCGCCAATTCACAATACAAGTCATCTCAAGGCACTTTATAAAAAATAACTTCAGAAGTTTCAACCTAAGGAAACCCAACGTTGAAATTACCTTTTATTTTTTAGGAACTCGGTTTCTAATCTTTTAAATGATGAAATAAAGTCTGGAAATGTAAACATATTCCCTCCTCAGGGTTTCCACACTGCAAAAACACTAAATATTACCAAGTATTTTTAGCCCAAATATCTTAGTACACTTCAAATAATACAAAACTAACTTAACAGTGACTTTTCAGCCATAAATAGGAGTTTATTTTAACTAAATAATTCCTTAATATTGTTAAATAAGTTCTAGTTTCACAGATTTTGTAGCCTAAAAGAAGACATTTTCCGATGTTATAAGTGAAATAATCTTTCTAATTAGGTGACTTCATGAGTAAGTGGAGTTTTTATTTGTAAAAATATTGAAACCTATACATCTTTCCACTTCACATTAAGCTCCACTGATGTTTATGGTTGTAATGTAACTTTAAGAGGCTTGAATACTTTAGCAAGGCACTGTGTGTAGTTTGTATTTACGCTCACATGCACGCACAGACACTCACAAATCACAACTAAATCTGAACTTCAGACATTTTTGCAACGTTTAGTTCCTGCTGTCTGGTTCTCCTCTTAGCTAGAGCCTTAGAAGATAAAGTCTCACTAACTGGAGGCTATAAACATTTTTAAATCTAATTCAGCAGCACAATACCAAATCTGAGCTCTGGTGATGTTTCAAAAGATGCTGGAAAAGAAACAAAAAGCCATCGGAAACTGTCCGCAGCACCTCAACATCTTACCTTCAAAAGAATTTAAAAAAACACTTTTGTCCCTCAGATCTTATAAAAATAAGTACTTTTGTATGGAAAGAGCAAAGACATCACATTGAGGGGAGATATAATAAAAGCAGAGCTCACAGTAAAGTTAAAGGGACGACAGCAGGAAAAGATAAGGACGAGGCAGAAGCACACTGAGAAGACGTCAGCATGCTGCCAAACTCTTCCTCGCTTTAGTAAACACTTCCTGGACAAACAGACACTTACATTCAGCACAGCACAGCAGTTTGACCCATATTTGATGCTTTAAAAAAGTAAAATATATTCAAAAAAACCTGCTTTACGTTTTAAAATGTGTACGTTTTCCCATCAGACTTATGAGCTTTCGCTGTTGCAACACAAACATTAATGTTTTTAATCATAAAAGAAACATTTTCATAAACTCTAAAGCTAAAATTGGATCTTTTTGTGATGAATTTTTCAATATTCTTCTGGTCTCAACACCTTTTGATCCTTCTGAACTGATTAAGACAAAACAAACTAACAACTATGTTAGTTATCAATTAATCTATCAACTATGCTGACGATTAATCAGATAAAAAAAAAATGCAGATTTTTTAATCGAAGCTTTTGGAGGTTGGAAGTAAATAATTCAATTGCTTTTTAAATAGCAAAATAAACATTTTATTGCCTAAATGTAATCACATAGTGTAGATTTATTATTTGTAGATGCAAAGGATGCATCTGCAGCTGAAAAATACTTTAAACATCAACTTGTGAAGCTAAACTGTTACTTAAGGAGTTATGAGTAGAACATAGAAAGGTTTTTATTTACTTAAATGCAAATTTATTTTATTTTCTGAACCGTTCTGGCCTCATTGTTGTTCCTTGAACAAATAGCCTTTTTTACAGCCTGTACTTCATTTAACGATTAATCGCTTAATAAATTAGTTGACAATTCTATAAATTATTCACGATTAATCTAATTAATCATTTCAGCCCTGCAAAGAAAATGCACAAACATAAACAAAATTACACCAGACCGTAATGGCACCACAACATTCAAATCTACCAGAATATGGTGATCACATTTACTGTCAGATAAGCACAAACATTGCAGAAATAATTGTAATTATTTCTAAATTAGCAGCACAAAATCTTTTATTTTTATTGCAAAATCCTGGTGAGACTGATTGATCCATGTGAAAAGATACTTAATGAGTGCAGAAAAGGTTATTTATTGATATTTTAAACAGTTTGTTAATGGATTTTATGAAAACATTTTGGTGCAGCTGGCCCTTTAAGAACATTTATGACCTTAATATGAGTTTGACACCTCTGATATTTTATGACAAATCACTTAAGGAATTATCTTATTGTTGCTAAAATACATTTTTCTGTTTATCAAACTGTTATTTGAAGTGAGTACGCTTAAGCTGAGATTCTCTTTTCTTTCAAACCATGTAATGTTTATTACCTGGAAACTATTTAAAACTCAAAAGGTTTTCCTCGCTGAAATCCCTTCCTCAGATTTGACTTTTGCTCAGAACATTACGACTAGCTAAAAACTAAACTGCAGAAAAAGCCGCAGTGATTCCCGTGACACGGCCTTCAAATATGGGCCAAACCTGACGGATAAAACGTGACGGCACCTTTTCATTCGCACCGACGTGCACAGAGACACGCGAGCGTCCAGCGACAGAACAGGGGTTAGAGGTACTTACACAGAGAAGGAGTCGGGGGGAGCAGAGAGGCGGCGCAGATCAGCTGCACACACCTTCTGAATACTACGGCCGCACAAACGCAAACAAACACGACAAACACGGGAGAGAGGACGGACGGATGGCGGTGGAGAGAGGAGACAACAGGAAAGAAAAAGAAAAGGCGGGGTAAGTGTGTTGGACGGATGAAGAAAATAAGAAAAGGATGGAGAGGAGGAGGGAAAGATGGAGAAAATCCCAAAAGGTAAGTCGACAAACATTGATAGCACAGTCCCATAGCAGTGACACTAGATGCTCCAACAAGAAGCTAAAGTCTCTACTCTTCTTTCTACCACAAAAGGCTGGGCGATCAACTGATTTTATTTTTTGAAAATTAAATTTTCTTTGGATTTTTTTTCCACTAATGTGCTCCCTGGGTTGTCAGCCATCTTTTATGAGCAGCGTGTTTTACCGTTTCTATTTATTTGGACTTTGAATTCAGATCAACTCTACGATGAATTATAAGGGAGAGGCTACAATTAATTTTTAAAAATAAAAATAAAGTAAATTTTCTTTCCCCAGAATTTTGACTTTAATCTTCTGAGATGAAAAGTGAATATCTTTTTTCCTTTAGTGGCCCTAAACTGTTTCCGTACGGCGCTGTATTAGGGCCATTTTAAATTAATTTCCGCCAATAAACTCAGAAATTTTAAGATTAATTTCAGACATTTTCTAGAAAAAACAAAGAAATATCTGAATTTCAAAAGTCAAAAATTTGCTAGAAAGAACTCAGAAATTATTTTCTAAAAAAAAAAAAAATACCCGGAGAATGTCTAAGTTCCAAAAGTTGAAAATTTTTTACTTTTGAAACTCAGAAATGTCCCACTTTTTTCTAGAAAATTTCTGAAATTAATCTCAAATCTTTTTTTATCTCCAATGCCCCTAATGTGCCGTTGTACTTCCTTACATGATGTTACTGGAATAAAGTTGAAATAATACCAGAATAAAATCTTTATATTTGCAGAATAAAGTAGTAATTTTATGAGAACTCAGACACAAAAAATAATATCTGAACTTATTTTTTTCAATTAAAACAACTTTTTCTCATAATTTAAGACATTTTTTCTAATAGAATTGAATCTTTATTCTGCCCTAACACTCACAGAAGTGATTGAAATAAAATATTTTTTTAAGAAAGCGAGAAAAACAATGGAATAAATCAAAATCAATCAGGTAGAAAAATTATCTTAGACTTTATTTCTCGCCCAGCCCTTCTGCCACATACACACATCTACTGTAGCTTGCTACGAAAAGCAGGAAATAGACTCACGTTGACATTTATATACTAAATACATGGAGAAGACAGAGAGTGTTAAATCCTCAAAATGTCTCCTGATCTGTAAAACCACCACATCTCTAATGGTTTCGTTTATTCAAGCACATGTCCCTCCTTTGACTGTGGTCAAATCTGCAGAGCGACGCTGAGAGCAGTGAACTCATTAAACAGATTGTGTAACTCGGTGAGTGTGAGACGCAGCCCGGTCTCTCTGTAGCAACACGGCTGGCCCAGTTCATCCGTCTCTATCTGTGTGTGTGTGTGTGTGTGTGTGTGAGGAGCTGACTCACTCGTTGAGCAGCGGCACCGACGTGCGTCTCTTGCTCTTCTGGACCATGTTGGCCTGATTTCGCAGGGAGATGCGCAGAGTGGAAGGAGCCAGTCGGCACGGCTCGCCGTCCACCTACACACACACACAAACACACACAGCGGTACAAACAACATTATTCTTCAAGACTTCTCTGTAAAATAAAAAACATTTCAAGTAGAGATGCTCAATATATGAAATCACTATTTTCATCATGTAAGGCTTATTTTTTGCACAAATGTTATATTTTCTGTAAATATAATATTTTGGAGGGTCTAACTGCTTTTGATGCTTGCAGCAGATTAATGTTAAAACAAAAAAAAAAATTGTGAAGACAAATTTAATTATAGAAAAAAAGAACTGTATCGACAACACAAGTTTTAGAAATTGCATTGACATTCTGCAGTACTAGTTTAAAGCTTAAACAAAATGTCTATCAGTTTATTGGTTGAATGGATAGAAAACAAAAAGTGGAAATTCAGGAAGATTAAAATTCACCACCTTTCAGAGCAGGAAAGACATGGAGAGAGAAAGAAAGATAAAGCGAGGGAAAAGGAGATAGAGATAAAGAGATGGAGTAACAGAGAGAGACAAGTGGAGAGAAAGAAAGAAAAAGACAGAAAGGAAGGGAAAAAGGAGCGAAGGTTAAAGACAAACAGGGAGAAGCAGAGAGAGTAAGAGAGAAGTAATTTTTTGCGTGTGTATGTTTCACACAACATTAGCTCATGTTTTTTCAGTGGCCTAAAAAACAAAAAAGGTACTGGAACAAAAATGAGTGAAAAAGCTTTTAAAATCCAAAAGAAAATAATTGTGACAGACCTAAACAGGCATATATTGATCCAGACCATGTCAAAAGATTACAGGTTTTAATTTATTATATAGGTGGTTATTAATATAACATGTTCACTAAATGCTTTTATTTTCAACTCTGTTAGGGTTGAAAAACAATAACAATACTTCAGAAGGTTTACTGTTAATAAAACCTGGGAGGTAATTTAACATTAAATGACTCAGAAATAAGACCGACTTTAAACAAACTGTATTTTCATCACAATGGCGACACCTGCTGGTCATCACATGTAACTACATCCATGTTGGTGCGATGTTACCTGAACAGGTACAGTCTTGTAAGTAGTGAGAACGACTTCTCTGCACTGGTGAAGCCTCTCACCGTGACCGCCGACCTGTAGCGCCGCCTGGTGGACGACACAAGCATGTACGGTTTAGTAGAACATGAAGGTTTTTCTGTCAGCTCATGTTTTTTTTTTAGTTTTTCTCACCAGAGAAGCCATCGTAAAGCCGATGACTTCGATGCAGCCGTCGTCGTGGCGCTGCGGTTCAAAGTCTCGGTGGTCTCCGGTGTTTCCCCACGGCATGGTGCCAGCACAGTACCTGCATGACACACATCAAACACCAGCAGCTATGACAGCCGTCTTCATGCACCCAGAGAGGAAGCAGCAGACGGGTCGAAGCTCTGAACCCAATGAACAGAGAACACTTCAAGGACCCTGCTCTGGTTCAAGAGTCTCATCGTTTCTAAGAGGCCTCAGCAATCAAGTGGAAAAATCTCATTTAGAAAGTTGGAGATGTGTCCTTTTGCATCAAGAAATACAAATATCATAAAAAAAAATTAGTAGCAGAAATTAATAAATGTTTCCTAAAACTCTATAAACTTGTAAGTAATTAAATCGATATTAAATATGTAATCAAATATGGATTTTTTTGCATCAATGTGATGTGTTGTATTTATTTTAGTGCATATTTATTTCATTTAATTATAATTTTACTTTTTTGGGGGTGTTTTGCACTGGTATATGTAAACACTGTATGCAAAAATATCAATAAACATATTAATCAAAAGTATATAATATAATATGGTTTCTTTCTTGTAAAAAAATGGAAAAATGTGTTTAAATATTATAATATTTAATGATTCTGTGCTCATTAAATAAATATTTCTGTATCAAGCAAAATAAATAAAATTATCTGTAATGATTTCAGAAATTTAATAAATACATTCATTATTAAACATAAAACTCATAAATTTTTTATATATATATATAAAAACAATTAATAGAACATATAAACATTAATACAAATATGTGTACTTGCTAAATAAATGTAAACATTTATCCATTATTTAAATGTTCAAATAATAAAATGAATGTGAAAGCATGTCAAAATGAATATTTATTATATTTTAAAAGATTTAATTATAACTTTTATTTAATTATTTTATAATGCTGTGTTGCAACACTTCCTAACCAATACAAATTGGAGACGTTTTTGTTTATTCGTTGTAATTATTACAAATGTTACAAAATAAAACTGAAAGATGTATTTCTAAATTCATTATATATAATTTTATTGTGTGATTTAATAATAAAAGTTGGCATTTAATTATGTTTTATACACTTTTCCAACATAAAATATAAAGAATAATATTTAATTTAGTGTATTTATTTAAAAAGTTGCTATTTTTCTAAATATTTTATGATTTAGATTTTTTATATGAGGTTAGATTGCCTTTTACACTAATGCTAAAGAGTTTAGCGAAACTCCAATATAGAAAATATAAATGATCAACAAATGAAGAAGTAAAACCTTCGATCAGTTTGGATGCGTTTGTGACTGACTCACCTGGGAATGTTTAAAAACACGATGCACTGAAACTTGAGCTCCTGGATTTTGGGCGTTAGATCCGTTCCATCGCACTGCGGAAAGCAGAGAGCCAGAGTCACGCCTGCACAGCAGAACCACGTCCAACCAGAACCAGAGATTGTTCTAGACCCGCCTTTTATTTTGACAGGCCGCTCAAACGTTAAGCTCACTTCCTGGTTGCTACTGTCAGATCACACAGCAGGGGCTCCTAAACACCAGTAATTGGTGCTGTAGAATATTTTTAATTCCACTCACACCCGGAGATAATTGAACTGTTATGACTGTTAAAGCAGCAGAGAGTTAATGTTTTAGTTGTGAGGGACGGGGATGGTTTTATGCTGATGTTAAACACAGCTGAAGTCAGAAGATTACATAAACGCCTCGTGGGCATAAATGTGACGCTAATTAATTGATTTAATGATTTATTTGAAGCGTTATTTTACTCCAAGCTGGAGTTAATGTGTAAAAAACAGTAATGGCTCCCAGTGGGAACAATAAAGATGCCATTAACATCGACTACTACGCTTGGATTTAATGTCAAGAGTAAACGCTCTGCAAAAACATAAAATCTTACCAGGAGTTTCAGTCTGGTTTCTAGTGAAAATATCTTAGTACAATAGAAATAAGATAAAACTAACTTGTGGATGGAATAAAATAAGAAAAAATATTTGATCTGGACTGAAATTTTAATGAATTTGGTCGTTTGCCTGACGGGATCCGTCACATGGAAACCCCCCGGGTTTAATTCAGTAAAGCAGCTTAATGAATGTGTCAAAGATAACGTGCTGTCCTCATTGGTGTCACTGGACAAAACAACCATTTTACAGGCTAGGACAGGTCATAAAACGTTCGTTACATTTTGTAAACAAAATTATTCTTAGATAATCAGATTTTGAGCTGTTTTAGGACCTCTTGTCACTTTAAATCCAAATAAGCAGCTACTGCTTATAAACGCCTCGTTCCACTCGCATGTGAAAATGGCTGCACACAGATGCCCAATTATACAACCACACAGCTTTGAAAAGCAAAAGTACAGCCTTCTGCGCAACCAACAAGAATGCAGAAAGTGCTTTCTCCATGGTAAGTCAACAACAAAACATTTGTCCTTTCCAGCAGCCATTGTACAGCAGAGTAGAACCAGCTGACCAAACGTGCTGGAGCTCCACTGGAGGTAACAGACGTCATTCCGTTGAGGTTGCTAACTTTTTTCACCAAAAAAGTGAAGTTATTGACAAAAACATGTCTGTGTGTGCATTTTAAGAGCTTGGACTGTTTTTAGAAACACTAGCAACCCAAATGGAAAAAAATCAAAGTTTTGAATAATAGATCCCATTTAAACCTGCTTTCTAGGTCATGGAGATCTATTTATTTGTTTTAACGTGGAGTGAATATGAGTGGAAAAAAATCAAAGTTTTGAATAATAGATCCCATTTAAACCTGCTTTCTAGGTCATGGAGATCTATTTATTTGTTTTAACGTGGAGTGAATGTGAGTGAGGAACCCCAATGGGACTCCTCGTCAGGGTCAACCCCCAAAGAGAAGTTGAAGGACGGCGCGTTTAATCACCCGACCCAGACATGTCGACACGGAAGACAATACGAGCCGAGAGAGGAAGAGCGTGTTAACACTCACCACCACTCTGACGTGCTTCGACAAGTCCCTGGAGCTTCTCTGGAGGAAATCTGAGAATGCAGCCTGAACACACACACACACACACACACACGGAGGCAGATAAACAGACAGAAGAAGCCAATCAAACAGAATTACTGTTCATTACATTTCCCTCATTAAAAAGAGATAACTCCTCTGTACGTTTCCGCTTCAACTGCTGCCCATCCTTTCTGACTTTCAGCTCATGTCTTGCAGAAAAAAGTCGGCTGGATGATTTTGTTACATCTGTTCATCACTTTCAGGTTGATATCAGTTACATTTATCACTGGAAACAAAGCGGTATTCTGTCAGGTTTGTTTAGATTTTCCTAAGAATGAAGGTCAGATGAATTATTAAGAGCGTGACATTTGCTTTGTGAGCGTTCTGGATGAATATTGCACAAGTCAGGCTGCTCATTATTGATAAATAACTTGGAAACCACTTTCCCTTAAAGGCCAATGTCTAGTTGTTTTTGAGAGAAATTTCCCTCGATTTACTGTTCCTCATTCCTGCAGGGTGTGTGAAGGTCATTAAGGCAGAATTACAGCAAACTGGAGACAAATGGAAACGATCCAGTCAAAGTTTTTAAACAGTCTGTCATGGAGGACACTTACGCCGGCGTAGAACATCTTGTTGCGGAAGCGACTGTTGAATTTCTCCGGGTTGGCCTCTGGAGGAGAACAAAACGGCGAAAAACGGAGGAAAATTCAATCAATGTGTGCAGAAAACATGGAGAGTTCAGGTCTTTAATGTAACAGTACAACAGAACTTTGATAAATTATTCACATCCCTTGAATATTAACATTTTGTGATGTTTTGGAAACAAACTACAGTGTATTTATTGGGATTTAAACATGAAGAAGTGCGTTGTTTTGAAGTGTAAGTGTGGTTTTAAATGTTTTAGCACATAAATTTGACAAAAGTACATTAAAAAAATCGACGTCTGGAGGGGTGTGAATACTTTTGCGGAGGAAATTTGTGAAACAGACCTCTGGACTCGTGGAACTCCAGCGTGACGTGAGCATCGAAGCCGAGGCTGAAGTAGTTGTTGAAAACATTCAGAGGAAGCTTAAAAGGAACAAAAAACGTATTTAAATATCAATATGCAAATTTATAATTGGAAATTTATAGCAAAGTAAGTAAACCATTTGCTAGAGAGACACAGTATTTACACAGAAAATATGCAAAAATAAAAACATTTAGAACAAAAAAATAAATAAAAATACAGCTTTACAGAATTCTTGTTCTGAAAAACATGTTTAGGAATAAAACCAGCCCATTTTCTGGCTTGACCCATGACCCCTGACCTTCTGAGTGCCTTCTTCTGGCTGGACCGCAGTTTTCTCCACCAGCAGGTTCCACCTGTCGAGCTGCACCACCGAACCGTCCTCAACGTGACACAAAACCTTGGACACGGGCTCGTCTGTGTAACCCTGCAGCAAAACAGAGACAACAGGAAAAAATCAGGATGTTTGAAATAAGGTTTCTTCTCATCTGAATTTAAATTTAAATATTAAGTATGAATAAATGTTAGTTGCATCCCCAAGCAGAAAGAGCTAGAAATGATTTAGCGTTCATTAAAGGAGTGCCACGTTATTGCATTTCAGGAAATAAAATGTTTATTTTCTTCTTTAAAAAAGGAAATGAACTGATTGTTTGCATCTTTTCTAATATATCATGAGATAAGCTTAAGTGCAAAATGTGCCAGTTTTTTCTGATTTCCTCAAAGACGCTCTGACTGCAGAGAGCTAAAAAGGACAACCTCACTTTAACACAGACCTGCAGAAAAGATAAAGAGGAGAGTATTAAACCAGACGGTCTAAAAGAGGAAAGAAAAATGAAGAAAATGAAGCAAGGAGGGATTAGGAAATGGGAAAAGATAAAAAGAGACGAGGAGAAAGAACAGCAGTCAGGCGTGTGCAGAGGATGAAAAGGGCAGAGCTCTTGCACATATGGTAGCTAGAAATTGTCTCGGTCTAATCTTCTCTCGAAGCGTCAATCTCTCCGTGGATCAGAAGTATCTCAAAGTCATCTGGACGTCCCCGCCGCGTCATTTCAGATCAAACAGCTTCGCTCTTATTGAGCTGAATCTTTAGAAATTAAACTCTGATCACAGGCCATCATTAAAACTCATCTGTGCGGCTGAACATTGCTTCCTAGTTACTGACTAATATATCTACTTATGGAGAGATATGCTCTATGTTTTGCCTTTCCATTTGAGAAAGTATGAGAAACAAAGCACTGCTACGCTTCCAGTAGATTTGATAAATCTACTGGATAGATTCTAATTAAACTAAAATAAGAACGTTTTGGTCGTCTACCTTTTAGTCTTAAAAGGTAGACGACTTTTTTAAGACTAATCAAACTGCAGAGACCGTTTCATCTGTACTGACATTTTGCATATCAAGCACTTTCCAAATCTAATTGAAACTCAGGCATTTTCAAGGATTTTAACCACCTGAACGTACGCTGTAAAATGGCCTAGTCAAAGTTCAGAAATACAATTAATGACCTGTGGGAAGAATACTTTTTGTCTTGTTTATTTAATGTTATTAAATTATTTTTGACTTTTGGGGATTTCATTCAGAGCAAGCGGAATATTTTGAAAGGAAACGGGTAAAATATCAACTGTAACTAAATCTTCTGTGCTCAATGAGGAGGTCAAACAGAGGTCAAGGCTTGAAATGGTCCGGAAGAGCGCTCAGACATCCTGGAATGTGGGTTTCCCTGGAACTCCCAGAGGCGTTGGAGACGCAAACACCTGATTTATTTTCAGAAAGCGAGATAAAAACAGAAACGACTTCGCTGCTGCTTGACGAACTTCGCCTGCCGTGTTAAAAAAAAATAAAAAAAATACTGAAATAACTGGAGGATAAAATAAAACCCCGTCTGCCGTCTACTCTGCAACGCGAGTCTGGAAACTCACCCCGCCCCAGTTGAGCGTCCTGGCGAGGTCATTTCCTGTTCCCAGAGGAAGTACAGCGACCGGAGGCTGGGGATTCATCTGCAGCTCATCGAGAGCGGAGAGGATCCACCCCACCTACGGACAGAGGTGGGTAGTAAATACCTACACTTAGTTACAGTTACTTGAGTAACTTTTTCAGAAAAAAAAAAATATATATACATATATATATGCATTTTTAGTGCAAAAATACACTAAAAGTGTATTAGGTTTTACAGTGGAGACTTTACTCACTGTGAGTTTTTCACTAAATTTAGACAAAACAGAAAATTAATGAGAAGCAAAAGCAACTTTACGCTAGAAGTTTGTTTTTCTAATGTTATTTTCCACCTGCTGAGCCATTTGGAATAACTTTACTTTGTTCTAACATACAGTATCTATTACTGACTGTAAGTATTAGTTTATTACTTCATTTTATTTAATGTGTATAATTTTGGTGATGTCACTCATCAAAATGTAATGTTTGTTCAATTGTTGGTTGTATGGTGTTTTATTTATAGCTTTGTAATTTTGGGTTTTTGCTGTTAAGTAAATATTGTAATCTATTATTCTATCGATTATTCAGACAATTAATTGACTGATTGGATAAAAGATGCAGATAAATTCTACAGATTTTTTATTAAAACACTTAATTTTTATACAAGATTAGAAATGCATTAATAGATGCAAATAAACCAGCAATTATTTATTTTTTGTTGTTGAAAAAAATAAGAAAATAAACATTTTATTGCCTGGAATTTAAAAACACAGCATTCATTTAGTGAATTTGAACCATGTGAAGATAAAATTACACAACTTGAGGAGTTTTGGCAAAAACATATTTTCATCTTAAAATCAAGAAGTACATATTTTTGTACATTTTGGCATAATTACAGCTCTACATATGTTTTTTTTTTCTCACCAATTGGTCTGTATAATCCAGCTAATGATTTGATGATAATCATTTGCTGGAATTAGTTGACGACTATTTCAATAATTGATTCATCATAATTAGTCGTTTCATAATTTTTGATGATTTCTAAATGTGCTGCCTAAATCTGGTAATTTGTAATCATGTTATGTGTATATATATAGATATTATTTCACTCTTTAAAATACCATATTTTGGACATAACTTTGCATTTTTGTCTGTCTGATTACATAATTTTCAAATATTAAATCAGATGTTTCGATCAGTTACTCATGACTCAGTTGCCTTTTAGCGTTTTTACTTTTACTGGAGTAAAAATATGTGAAAAAATATTATTTCTGGATACTTTACCGACCTCTGACTACAGAGAGGTAAAGAAAGCTCTAGGATCTTGGTAAGTAGTAAGAACCGGTTAAAAAATGAACATGGAGTCTCACTGTGCCGTCTCCACCGCAGGCCAGGATCCGCAGGTTTGGCACTTTGCGATACAATTCCAACCTGAGAATTGAAACAGCAGCTGAATGAGAGACGGCTGCAGAAATAAATGGTTCCTTTCTGTGTCGAGATTGAATTCCTCTCCAGACTCAAAAACCTAAAATCCTGTTTAAAATATACCACAGATTTCCAGGCTTTTAATAAAAAAACCTGAATTCAAGCCACTGTTTCAGTGTAGGAGATTCAGACCTTTTTTCTAGAGATTAGGAAAGATTACTCACGCTTCTCTTAGTCCACCTTGTGACAAGTCGAACACTTGTCTGGGGTTTAAGATCCACATGAACATGTGCAACAGCTTGGCACCCTGCAGGTGCAGACGCATGAAACAATGAAGTCTAACAGCGGCGTTTCAGGTGCTGCTAGCGAGCGAAAGGTGTAAAAATGTTCACCCACCTGGTTGCCTCCGCTCTTGGGATTGACAAAAACCAAGACGGGTTTCATGAGAGGAGAAGGAAGCGGTTTCAAAATGAACGGACGCCATTTAGAGTCCTGCAGACAGAAAGAAAAGTTTAAAAATAAAAGAAGTCCAGGTAGAGAGAAAGAGTGAAATCCCTGTTAATTCACTACATCTGGATTAAGAAAAAAAAAATTAAAAAGTTTCTATGGTTTCTTTTTTTTTTTTCACCTTAATCAATAACTACATTTATAAAACTACAACTTTTAAAAGTTTAAAAGTTTTATGAAACCGCCAATTGCTGAATGAGATGATGCACTGATTGTGAACACAGCTGAGTTGTACTTATTTTATTATTATTTGTTCGTATTTCAATTACTTTCACCAAAACATCCATATAAAGACACCAGTGCTGCAACTAACGATCATTTTAGCTGTCGATTAATGTATCAATTAATCGTATTTTAAAAATAAGATACTTTCTGCAGTTTTTTTTTTCTTGAAGTAATATTAGAAGTACATTTAAAGGTGCAAATAAACAATTATATTTCTTTTTAAATTAAGAGAATAAACATTTTATTGTCTAAAATGCAATAACACAACATTCCTTTAGTGAATGTTTGATCATTTGTAGCAAAAAAATTCATCTGCAGATAAAAAAAAATATGTCTAACATGAACATGTGAAAAAGTAAGAACATTTTTTCTATTAGCTAATTAATAACTGGGTAGCAAAATGTGCATAAAAAAAGATTTTATTTACATAATTTGAACCGAGTGAAGCTAAAACTGTGACTTGAAGAGTTTGGGTTAAAATGTATCTACAGACAAATAAGTTTGTTTTTATCTTAAATGTGAAATGCAAGTAAGTTTTGTACAGTTTTTGATTAATTACTGTATTACCGAGTGTGTTGTTCTTCCAGTAAACAACCTTTTTTCATTCTGTGTGCTCCAGTTAATCAATTAATCATTTACGAAATTAGTTGATTATTTTAATATTCGGTTAATCACAATTAATCTGATTAATCACGATTAATCATTTCAGCCCTAAAATATGCAATGAAAGAGGAGAAAAAGTTAACTTCAAATAACAATTTAAAAACGTAAAAAGAACATATTCAAACCTGATGAAATTATATTTTAACATTAAATCTAAAACTAAAAGGAGAAAAAATGTATGAGAATAAAGAAACTGATTTAAAAAGACATTAAATCTTTTTCCAAACTGAAATAAGATTTCAAAAACTTGTTTCTGTGTCAACACACACACTTTAAAACCATAAACACATTTTCTTTGCTTGTTTGCTAAAAGCCACTGGATCAATAGGAGCGTTTTCTCACTCACTTCCAGTCCTTTCTTGCTCGCCCTTCGTTTGAAAGACGTCCGTTTTTTCCTCCTGGCCGAGTTCTTCAGCGAGCTCTGGGACACGGAGAGTTCAGATGTTAGTTCGCTGTCACCGCATCCACGCTGACGCTGATTAGAAGAGCAATGAAGCATGCGACGTGTCTGCGGGAGACATTTTTCTGCGCTGGTGCGTGTGTGAGGGAGACTCAAACAGAGGCCTAAACTCAGGCTTCCCTCGGAGATCAGACGTACGTCGGATCACATCGCATCACACCCACCAGCCTCCGACAGGCCGCTTTTCAAATTTAGCCCCAACGAGGTCGCTTTGCATCATCGTCACCGGATGACAGCGGGTGAACTTGATCAACTGGAGGGAGGGAGTCTTCCTCACCTGTGGTTTCCTGACTTTGATGATCCAGGAGGGAGGGACGATGACTCCGGCGTGGGCCCCCAGCGAACACGGCTCCTCGATCTGGTGCAGCATGAAGCACGTCACCTTGTTGTGGAACTGGAAGACAAACGGACGTTAACTTTTATTCACCGCTAACAAAAAAAAACCCTCATTTCATCCGAGTATTAGAGGAATAGATCAGCGTAATTAAATCTTAACACTTGCATGCATCACCTGCCTCAAGTCTGGAACAAATAGACATTAGCAAAGAAAGACATTATTAAATTGTTAGGGGTTGCTAGGCAACAGCACAGTGCAGGCCCATAGTGGCTTAACAGTCAGGAGGTTTTTGAAACGACTTGTCCAGACACCAAAAAACATCAACTTATTGCCAAAAGGTGACCTGTTAAGCTTCCTGGAACAGATCACATTTTTTGAATAAAATTATTCTTAGATTTGCCTAATTCGATCTGAGTTAGGGCATCTTGCCACTTTAAATCCAAAAAAGCTGTTGCTTTTTGTTTTTTTTTCATTCAACATTTACACTTGAATGTGAAAACAGCTGCAAACAGACGCCCAACTATACAAACATACATCTTTGAAAAGCAGACGTGGAGCCTCCTGCACAACAAACGAGAATGTAACAAGTTGTTTCTGGAAGGCAAGTCAGCAACAAAGCGCTTGTCTTTTCCAGCAGCCATTGTACAGTAAAACCAGCTGGCCAATTGTTCTGGAGCTCAGCTTGGGTTGCTAGGTAACAGGCTGGGCTTTGCTGGGGTTGGTAGGTAACAGTGCAGTACCAGTTGAATGTCACTGAATATTCAGGAGGATTTTAAAATGGCTCATTTTTCAGACATCAAAAATTATGAACTTATTGCCAAAAAACTTTTGGGTGTTTTTTAAAGCATTTACGTTGTTTTTAGAAGCAGCCGAGACTCAAATAAAAACATGCAAAATGTAAATGTTGCAGGTTCCATTTAAAGTAGGAATATTCTTTAGGAACCATAAATTTCACAACAGTGAGGCCTGTTGTTTTCTTGTTGAAGATGAATGATGAGTTTCCTTACCGCCTGTTTACACCAAGAACAACTGATGGCGATTATTTCTTTACTGTGGAAGAACTTCTGCTGAAAACTCTGAAAAAACAAACATTCACAGTGAGTTTTTGGTTCTTTGTAAGGACTCCAGGAACATGTCTGTGTGTGAGTGAGCCCACCTTCCCGCACTGTTTACATTTCCCCTCCTGCCGCCGCCTGTGGACCCAGTGGTGTCTCAGTACGTTCTGTTGGCAGATAACGGCGCTCAGAGCTGCGATTCCTCATTTTTACAGCCACACATACACGTTGACATGAAGACACGCGGAAACACTCACGTCTCTGAGGCATCGGGACCCTCCCTCCCTGAAGGTCGGCTTGCATCTGAAGTTAATCTTAACAGAGACACAAACCGCGGTCGTGAGTCTGAAAGCATTTATCTGCGGCCCGACAGAATTTGACGGGAACAAGGTTGGATTGAATTTAATACAAAGGAAATAAACGTCGGCCTTGAAGGATGAGCAGCTGAAGCGTGTTGGTGTTTGTGTGCCGCACCTTTTCTAGCTGCTCTATGCAGCCGGTGTGGACTACAATCTTGCAAGCGGCGCATTTCCTCCTGGGGGCCGACTTCTTAAAGGAAACAGGGAGCACAGAGCAGAGTGAGACACAAAGCCGCTGAAAATACAAGCAGTGAGGAAAAAACGAGTCATTTATCACCTGGTGCGTCTGGTAAAATACAAACACTTCAGACGTCAGAGGCAAGTTGCCTTCAATAACTAGTGCTGCACGGCTACAATAAAAGCATTTTTACTCTAGTTTCTAATGCAAATATCTCACTGCACTTGGAATAAGACAAAACTAACTTTCAAGTAACTCAGCAAAAAATAAAAGTCATTAATTCTTTAATATTAATAAAAACACATTAGTTAAACCACCAGAAGAATCAGACATTTTAACTCATAATAAGGGAAAAATATCTTGTTTCACTGGCAGATTATTTCACTTATTACTAGTACATTTTCATCAGGAATTACTGACTTAAAATATTGCTGGAAAGTAACTTTTATGTTAGTTTTATCTTATTTCAAGAAACTAGACTAAAAATACTTGGAAAGACTTTGTGTTCTAAGTATTAAACTTTTAATAATCAGCCTTGTTCTTCTCTTTAATTTCATAATAAACAGAACAGCTGTATTTAATTGATTTACTAAACTTGGACAAATACATTATCAAAAAAATAGTGACTCAAATTCTGTTCTCGTTTTGGAAACAATAAAAGTCATTTAAACGCCTCAAAAATGTGTGAACTGTGTGCATTTCTTTTAATAAGCATATTAATCCCATGTTATTCCCTTAAAAATGGCAATTTGTTTCACTGAAACGCAGTTTTGTGGTTTATTGTTACACGGGAACGAAACAAAACATGTCTGAGTTTTAATTTAGAAAACTTTGTGGTCAATGTTGCAAAAAGTTTGGACTCCACTGCTTTCCTAATTAACTACAAACATACCTGAGAACATTTTATTGTTCCTGCCACAGCCTGTTAAAGTTGTTGCACATTTGAAAAAAGGATAGTGTCATTCACGTTCACATTTAGTTTTCATCTGATTTAACTTATTTAACCCACAAAGACAAATCCACCTGGACGTCAGAGAAATCTCACAGTGAGCCGCAGCGTTTTCTTCTAAACATACTGTAATTACCGTGCTGCTGTGAAGGCTCACATGTGTCGTTATTTTATTGTGAAAAGTGAAGGTTGTGTCTCTGCTCTTTATGCTAATAGCTGCTATTCTCTGCTAGAGGGCAGAGTTCACATGACCTATAATTTAAACGTGAACATAAACCTCTCAGCAGGAATGTTTCACTGTTGTCAGGGATTCTCTAAAGCGCAGCTTGTCAATGATATGAATAAAAATTAAACCATTAAACAGTCAGAAGTATTTTAAGAGCTGTGCAGAAGACTGACGTAACACCTGTCACAAACACGAAGGGGTCTTCAAAATGTTTACGACTGTCGTAATGAAGGTAAATAATGATGACGCTTTTAAAAGTGTCATTGTTCTGCAAATAATGACACTTCCAATGCAAAGACGCATTAAAACTTGCAATAAAAGTCCATTAAAAGCGTAAACTTTGCATAAAAATGATTTGTTGAATGACAGTTAATGCAAAGTTGTACATTACAACAAACGTTCATGGAGACTCCTTTATGTTCATTACTATCATGTCAGTCTTATGCACAGCCCTTCAAATAAAGTGTTGCTTAACTCTAATTCAAACAAGCTTTCTTCAAATAGCTCGAAAATACATTTCTTTCTCCGTCTTTATCCGGATAATAAAAATATTTAAAAGTAAAACCGCAATAAAGATAAAACAGTTGTTTAAACTCAGAGCGGATTTAATATTCATGTATTCCCAGCATTAGTATTCAGCTCAGATGGTTTCAAAGTTGAAATTATTTATAATTCAGTGAGGGTGGAATATTTTCTTTAAGAAAAAGAGGCAGCTAACGGACCAGATAGCAGCAGAAATATGATCCTAGGAGAAGCACCTGCTTCTTCGTTCCCGTTTCCCTCCTGCAGAGACGTGATCAGTCTCTACTCACCGCAGTCTTCAGGAGACACGCGTCCTCCCCGAGGTAGCACAGCTCTCCTGAACAACTCGTCTCCGTCCACAAGTGATCTCCGTTCCCTGCGTTTTCCTGCAGGAGGAGAAGAGAGAGGGTTGAATTATCACTTAATAAGGCGCCGCCGTCCGTCTGCACGTCTCCCTCTTTAAGTGATTGTTGTTCGGTCGTATATAAAACTGCACAGAAACACTCGGAGGAGATTACGGCCAGTAAGTGTGTTGAGTGCATAAACGCTGCTGCTGCTGAGTAGGCGGGTAATTCACGGCGCCTGGAAATCTGAGGTGTTAATCAAGACACTCAGGAAGTAGCGGTTAACGTCCAGCACTCAGAGAGCGGCTCTGTACGCACATGTGATGGGGGGAATTTAAGAGAAAAGACTTATATTCAATCCCAGAGGAGTTAAAAAGTGGACGTCCAAGGAGCGGCGAAAGCAAACGAGGTGGATTAGCAGTGCATGGCAACAACTGGACATTTTACTGTGAAATATCGTCTCTGTTGTCTGCATATTGAGCTGTTAGCATGTCCAGACAGTCATGACTGTTAAACAGCAAGTCTTCAGTCAGAAGCTTCTTCACATATGCTGCTATTCTGACTGCTACAGGAGAGCCTTCCTGCACAATGATGATACGAGTTACAAAAACAATTATTTTCCCTTTAAAGTATTTTTTTACTGAATTTGAATTGAAAAGTCCTTGTTGGTTGAAGCGAGGGTTCCAACTAACGATTGTTTTAGTAATTGATTAAAATAATATGCACATTCTGCTTATTTTTTAAGACTTTTTTACACAATAATAGAAAAACCTCATTAAAAGATGCAAATGAACAACTCGGTTTCTTTTATTAAAGAAGAAAATAAACATTTTATTGTCTAAAATGCAATAGCAACGTTCCTTTAGTGAATGCATCTGTGTCGGGCTGATCTGTTGATTATTTTTTGGATTTGCTGATTAATAATTGGAGAGCAAAAGTTGCTACATCTAATTTATCAAATTTTTTTTCCAACATAATTTGTCCCTGGGGAAGCTAAAACTGCCGTTTGAGGAATTCTGGGTAAAACATATTTACAAAGTTTTTTTCTTATTCTAAAAGGAAAATCTGTCTATTTTTTGTACAGTTTTGGCAAATTGTATTTTTTACCATTAAAAAAGATTAATCGATTAATAAATTAGTTGTCGATTATTTCAATAATCAATTCATCATAATTATTTTGATTTATCGTTTATTATTTTATTTGAAAAAAGGAATTAAATTACTTGTTTGTCTGCACATTTTAATGTATTTCTAATGTATAAAAAAGGCTAAAATGAAAATATGCCAATTAGTTTTACCCAATAAATTGATTGATTTTACATCCACTCCATATAAGAGTTAATTTTTGCCTCTTTTTTTTTTTTTATTTATTTTTTTGTCCTCAAT
>CAEGAE010096027.1:0-105371 GCA_903067095.1 Girardinus metallicus
GCTAAAGGCGGCCCAACAAAATATTAGAGAGTGTGACCATTTTTTGGTGGCGACTTTTTTTTTGGCCAGGCAGTGTATTTTTAGCATTACATTGTTATTTCACAATTTCAAATAGTTACAGATCTTTGCTCATGCTATTCGCCTGCACTGCATCATCATCACCATGTGTTTCACCTGATCTGCCATTCATACGACCTCTTTATTTTTACTGTTCAGTGCCGAATATACATTTTCATGCATTGATTCATATCTAGTCCCTTGCTACGTTCTTACTATCCCTGCGTTTTGTAAGTTTTCTTTAATAAATGTCCTTTCATCAGTGAATGTCTGTACATCAGTTCTGTCTCTTCACCACAAAATTGACAGGTTTCCATTGTCCCTTCTGCGTGTGACAGGAACACGTCTGTTAAGGTGAAGGAGCAAGGATTGTGACGCAACAAGCCACAGCAGATTGACATAAAACTTTTACAACACCAGAAAATGTCCTGGTATCGTACGCTGGAAAAAAGTTCCAATACAGTGACGGGTAAATTTAGAAGTTCTGTGATTGTGATCTGGTGCAGAGGAGTCCAGTTAGCATTGAGCATATTTTGACTTAGGTGGGAAAGGACACTGACCAATCTCATTTTGTCATTGATATAGAGCAGGCCCTACTTGTACATAAAACTAGATTAAGTCCATTTTTAGGAGATGGACTTGTACTTATACTTGTACTTATCACAAATGGAGAAAAAAAAAGTATAGTTGAGTATAGTTCATACCATAAGTATAGTTCATACTCATCGTCTCCATGGTCTGTTCATCCGCTTGCCGTCTGGGAGGAGAGACTGTAGAATCCGCTGCCGAACAGCCAGACTCAGAAATAGTTGTCAACAATCCCATCATGAAGACTGTCTGAGACTGTTTGAAAATAGTAACTATTACTTGTATATTATTTAATTACAGGGATACTTGTGTTTTTGTGTGTGCTCCAGTGGCCAACCGAGGACACTTCATTGCCAATTTTACTTATGTTTCTTTGTGCAATGACAATAAAAATAAGTGTAAGTCTATACATTATCAGGTGGTGTTTAGCACTTTATAATGGAATGAAATTTTGCATATTTCATTTCTACCCTTTAATTCCTTTTACAATCCCATAGACACCCTGTAATAAATATACATAGACAAAAGTGAAACACCAATCATCTAATGCGCATTTACCCATTGTGGTAAATGCGGGTAAAGCAGCACAACATCCTGCATGAGAAGGCATAAATATTTATTGCCCCTCAGAAAACCGGTGGGAAACCTGCAGCATCTACTTTATTTTCAACCAAATGTCTGGCATTGGAAATATTTGCTGTTGTCTGCCTCTAACCCTAATATACCCCCCGAACCTACGTAACCCCTATTTAAACACAAGTTTGTTCTCATCGATCAAAGCATGGCACACAAAGTATAGAAGTTTGATACCAGTACTGGAGAGATTACAGCAGTTTTCAACTTTAACCCTCAGAGATTCTCAGCATTTCATTGTAGTGTGTAGGCATGTGTGTCTCTTTCACTGTGTGTAGACAAAATACACACCAGGTCACCGATATCCTCAACACTTACTCCTCACAAAACTCGATTTCCCTCTGGATTGTCCACAGCAAAGCACTTTTAACCTCTGCAAACATGCTGTAAAAAGGGAGACTTGTCAAACTTAGAACAGGATGAAGGAGCTTTTAAGTGTGCCGGTGTAGACTACGAGTCTGTATGTATTATTAGATGATACAAACACTTAAAACACATACACACATGTATTAAAACAAGAGTCTCTGACCCTGGTCCGCCAGATCTACAGTCCTGCAGGGGTTAGATGCAACCCTGCTTCAACACACCTGAATCAAATGAATGGCTTGTTATTTGGCCTTTGCCAAACATGATGGAATCCTGAAGATGTAATTCAATCATTTGATTCATCTGTGTTGGAGCAGGGATGCATCTAAAGCCTGCAGGATAGTAGAGCTTGAGGACTAGGGTTGAAGACCCCTGTATTGAAACACAGAGAAAAGCCGTTATATTACAGCTGTCAGAAAGTGAATATGCTGCTGCACAGGATGACGACTTTACTAAAGATATCAGGATTTTTCTGCGGGTAGGGGTGAGTGTGTATGTGTTTTTGCATGAGTATATTGGCCGTAGAAGAGTGTTCCCAGTGAGAGAGTGAAGAGGTATCCACCACCCACTGCCTGGGGCCTTCTGGCATAGAGACTAAACAAGACCTTCCCATTGGGACACACATAAACAGCCTGAAGCTGCAAATGACCTACTACCCACCCCTCATGTATACAGACAATTGCAAACACACACTCAATCATGCACATACTCACAAAGACAGCCTTTCTGATGATGTAATTTGTTAATTTCAAGAGGAAAAAAAAATATTAAGTCAATAATGATGCTTGAGCTACAAGTCTGTACAGTTAGATGTTCTTCTCCAATTTTTTTATGTAATTAATTCCCCTGTCATAACCTCCAATGACAAACCTACAAAAGTGCATATTTAAATGTACTTGTACTGCAATTGTTTCTCACTCATCTCAATGTATATTATGTACTGTGTTCTATTTAGGACATATGAACCATCTAGTCAAAGTAACACTAACTTTATTCATGCAAAAATTGTTAAGGATAAAAGACACAAGGTAAGACATGTTCACCATCAGTCAGGTGTTCAATATCCAGTCAGAGGAAGTACAAAAAAGAAGCTTTTCCTACCTGTTATTTTCTACAGCATGTTAAGATATTTCTGCAGTTCAAATTTTCAGCAGATAACAGGAAGACTGATCAAAGTACTTTATCACAAATCATATTGTTATTATAACACATACCACTGTTATTGCGTATTATTATTCCCTTAAACTGCATAGTACATACTACTGATAGAGTTGAAAGATATTGTTTAAATTACTGGATTCCTGGTCAAAATGTTCAAATTAAATTTGAGCTATTTATTAAACTAACTTTGGGTCAGAATAACAAGTTCTAGTATTTGCTATGTAACTGTTAAAAGCACAACAAAGACCAAAGTTACAGACACAATAATTACTAGACAAGATAACACAATATTTATCTACTGCAAACTGTCCTCATTTATCAATGTCTTTTGAAACAACAACCTCTGTGTTTTCCTGGCCTGAGGATGAACATATCGTCTTCATATCATTCTCTAACAAACAAATACAGGCCCCTTGCCAAGAGAAAGTCAATAAAACTACAATCAATACACTGCTACAAGGTGTGCACACACAACACAGATAGGGGATGATGTACGATTACCTGGAGCACATAGCAATCAGCTGCATTCTCATGCAGTATGCACAATCGCACTCTAACTTACATGTACATTCGCATACATAACGCAAAAGGCACTTAATATGCAAATTTATCTTTTTCAACCTGGAGATCTCTCCATTGTTCATGGGGAAGAAAGTGAGAGGGCCGATAGATAAATTGGTCTCTAGATATCAAGCTTGGACGTCAGTTGATGAAATTTCGCATACGGCAGCAGCAGTGCTGTTAGGACAGGGAATACCACCACAAAAATAATGTTTTCTCTCCCTCTGATCAATTTTTAATTTGGCCCATGCAGCCGAGCCCTTGGCGGCTTGGCCCCAGTAATTATGGTGGGTTATTGACAGCTGCCTTCCCGGGGGAGACTATTTAAAAGAGGTTTAACCCGAGAGCAAGTCCAGACCCCACAGCCGCCTTTGAATGTGTCAAGTGCATTGATCTGAGCTGAGACCTTCCCACCTGGAGGTGTGTGTATGTGCCTCAGTGTGTGTTGCTTGTAGGGCTACTGTTACAAGGCCATGGCAAGGCGGAGCATCTTACAGGCTTTAACGGACACATACTCACTCACCAACATTAAAATTGTCCTCTGGCTAAAGCTCACTAGCTGGCAGAATGATACCTGCCTGACCTGTGCAGCCACCTGATGCCCTGAGCATCACCAGAACATGCAACATTGTTCCTTGGGTACACAGGAGGAAAACACATTTACATACGGGTTAAAGAGAACTTCAGCGGGAAGGGGATGAGCTAATGAGAAACAGAGCAAAAGAATTGACTTAAGAGATGAAAAACAGATTACCTCATAATATAAATGCCATGACACAACACAGAGTGTGCAGCTGATGTTGAAGAAGACATCATCTGGCCAAAGAGGGGAAAAAGAAGGAGGGGGCTGACAGAAATTAGCGGGATTTCTGTGTTTGAGTTTGTCTGCTTCACTGCCCCCTTTCAACCTCCCATTGAAATTCCAGGCAGATAGAAACCCCAAGGCTTTTGACACACTCCTGAAAACATCACACCCCCCCTTTCTTCCCAATGAGACTCCAGCATTGCGCCTGACTCACTATCAAGAGAGTGGCAGAGGGCACTTGTGTGAGAAGTGAAGACGACAGGGTGACAGCAGATCGGTTTTTCTATTAGTGACTCTAAAATTAAGTTAATAATACTGACAGAGCATACAAGGCTTTGCAAACTCATTTCTAAACCTAGAACTTTTCTTTTTATTGCCAGATTACTACTAGAAATGCTGACATGTATGAAGGACAGTTTATGTGACACAAAGTTTTGCATAAATGTGAAGAGTCAAAGAAAATGATATATGGTTTAAAATGTTCTACTGATAGTGAAAGTGTGGCGTATAGTTGTAGTCAGTCCCAAAGCCTTTTTTGGGGGGAGGTAGAGAGTATCTATGAGCATGAATTTTCAGGATGGTATTAAAACTACTATGTTTTAACAGGAAGAGGGTGAGTTCAAAGTTAGTGTTAGTTTTTATTTCAAAAAGGCCATTTTTATTGAGTTTTCAACTTATAGATTTTTTTGACACAATCTCCCACCTGACATATGGATTTAAGAAGCTCTTCCAGAGTTACAGCTGCTACTCTGATTAACAGTATCCTACCCTCCGACTGCCTTGCTAAGTTTAGAGTTTTACCATAATCTTTTTTCATATAGATTTCAAATTGAGCAGTGCTCTATAAAATGCTTAAAGACAGATAATATTTCATAACCTCACTCTAAACTTCCCTCCCTGATCTTCAGAATGCAGTTTGCTTACTAATGTTCTCCAACAAATCTCAATCACAAACATATTAAATATATTTATGAATGACTTGTAAGGGCTGTTGGTTGCAGTGGATGTTATTTAGAGGCATCAGTGTAACATGTGGTTGAAAACTATTTATTTCTTCCTTCCACCTCTTCCTAATGCACTAATTTGTGTTGGTTTAACAACAAACAACAAAATGTGATTAAACAAACAAGACTCAAACTATTTTCATAATCTTACTGTTATTGTAGTTAAATAAAGATTCAACTAAATATTTTTTTTTTCATCTTTGCTGAAGATTCCTGATCATTTGAACAGACAACCAGCTGAATCTTGGTGCTTCCAAATGATAAAAGTGTATGGTATTTCTTTCAAAATTTAAGACAAATTTTTTTCCTCTAGCTTTTGTGGCAAGACAAGTGTGCCTTAAAGAAGAAAAGTAAAACAACTTCTAAAAAGGTTGAAGCCAAAAAAGTGAATGCCAAGTTGTCTTCCTTTTAAAATCTAGGCTGTACTGAATGTACATAAGAAAAATGACGAAATACCACACTACAGTAAACATAAAAAGTCCTTCAATGTGGACATGAACTAACTTCAGTTCAGGGTCTTATTGGCTACATCAGCAATTAACTGCAACTAATGAACTTGCCTTTTAATATTCAATATCCCCTCCTTGCTCAATTATTTTAACTGTAACCTTACTGTCTCCGCAACCAACCCACCATCACCCCCTCTGCAGCTCCACTGCTTGCTCCCTCCTCATCCACCATCTCAGTCTCAGGATGCAGAGCATTGACAGGGCCAGAAGGTAATGATACAGCTGCCATGATGCAACAAGCAGACCTGTCGACTGTCAAGAATTGAAATCATGAAGGAATAAGCTGTCATTAAGAGGCCCTCTCCCAGTAGTGGAGCTGTCAGATGGCTGCCTTCTGCCTACTCTCCCTCAATACTCCCGTCTCTCCTCTGCCAGTCCCACCCCATTTGCAGTCACTCCCTCATCCTTCTCTCATTTCTCTCTTCCCGAATCAATCCTTTCTGTACTCTTTTCCTCCTTTCCTCCTCTGTCCTCGTCCAGCCAATCATAATCCCATCTCCTGCACCCAATACACCCCCGCTTCCCATTTCAGATTCCTTTCTCTTTCCATCCGTACTTTGGTTGTTGCTGGAGCAGCCTCCTCTCCTTCCTCTCACCTGTCATTTTACCTCTAGGCTTTGGGAGTTACACCCCTTCCATGTGCATACACACATGCACGTAAGACAACATGCAAGAGGCCTGCAAAGACAGCAAAAATTTCTTCCCCTAACTTAGTATTACTATACACACTCTGCCAAGTGTCAGAAGCACATCCTTCACCTGATGTGATGTGTGTCTATATGTGTATGTTTTCTGGATCAGTACATGTTCATGTGCAAACACTTTAGACTTTAAGCACACGTATTTCTTCAATCACATTAATATGTGGTCATTGTACTACAACAAGCAAAGGAGGGCAGAAGATATTTTCCTAAAATAACACCACAATGCTAATTCTCTTTTCTTTATGCATGTGTGTCAATGCATCTGCGTCGCATTTTTACTGTGTAAGTCTATGATTAAAAGATGCAATCAGTACTGTTTTTTTTTTTTTTTAGTTTTTCCCAAAAATCATCTGATAGGCCGATGCAGTACCATTGCAAAACAAAGAAGGCTGACTCAGACTTTCAAGAAACCTGCCAAAAACTTTCAGTGTAGTGCAGGTGCACCTCCTTGCACAACCGAACATGCATACTCCCAACATCTCTGAGCCAAATTAACTGTTAGGTTTCTGGTTGCTGGTGTGTTTTGAAAAGTTAAAAACTCCAGCAGTACCTGACTGAGCTCCATATGACCCTTTACTTTAGGCTTTATATTTCCAGTCAGCTGGTCATGAGTAAAATAAGCTGCATTTTATGGTCAGACAGATAATAAAAATTAATTTTGTAAAATTGAAATAAATCTAAACCAGACAAAAGTGCAGCAATATATCAACATTTGATCCCGTATCAATATTTTTAAATAAAAATTTTAAATAGTGAAAAAGGTGCCATGGTTTATAAGTCTATAGGTCATTGTGGTGAAAACAATTCTGTTTAAATACAGACATGGCAGCATTGATGAATGTTAAGAGAAAAGCAGCTTATGCCTGCAGCATAAGTCAGTGTTCAAGTCAGTTCAAGCAGTAATGTCTTAGAAGCTAATTTATAGATGCCAAAAATGTTAGGCAATTGTGCTAAAATACTAAGGAACTATATGTACATTTCTGATGCCCATAGTTCTGACATTTAGCAAAAAGAAATAATTTTGGTAAACCTAACGGACCCAAATTGAAAAATTAAGTAATATTTACTGTCAAACAGTGAGGAAAAAAAGGTTAAGCTTCATTTTTAAAGTTTGTGTAAATTTCAGGTTTCAACTGTATGTTATATAAAAATCAGGGTTGAATAAGCAAAAGTTTTGGGGGAAAAATCCATTACATATTATTATAGTTATACTCCCTGATGGTTCAGTAGAGTCCTGTGCATGTGCTTGAAAAGATATCAAGACAAATTTCCCAGTATGACATAATAAACCACAAACATGTCTTTAACAGTTGAAGACAGCATGAACTGAGTGGAAATGTGCGCGGCTGTCTTTCCAGCTCACAAACACACTACAAGGCTTGTGTTTGCCTTCTGCCTGGATGATGATTTGTCAGGGTGCGAGAACATGATTTCTTGTTTACAGTGATGAATGGGCAACACTCTCACTACACACAACATTTTCTCTATATCTAAGCTGTCACTTTGCCTCAGTGCAGCGCAAGCATTTTTTTTTTTTTTCGAACGGTGAGAACAGGCAGACTGTGCAAGGCATGTTTCAGGATACCTGGAAAATCCATGTCAGAACATACGGACACGCGTGTAACCCCAACCTTTTCCACAGTTGTACGCAGCAAGAGAGAGCTTTATACAGCAGGTAAGGTCTTTATCATATTCGGGTGGATGAAGCAAAGGAATGGGTGAGAGAAGGGGAGAGCAGCATCCCCCAAAGTCAATTTGAACAGCAGGCCGATTAAATTACAGACACTCGTGGTCACACTGACAAATGAGCACAAAGATGGGGAGGAAAATAATGAGACAGGCGAAGCCACCTTTTGCTTGCTGACACAGAGATGTGTACATTTCTTAGTAATCATGTGGTCAGCACAGAAAAAATATTTGCTTCATATTATCTCTGCTGTTTCACCTCAACCCCCAATAATACATAGGAACCCACATAAATCATGTATTATAAAGCTACATAAAAGTTTCCTTGCATGATAATGATTACACTGACAAATATGCTTCATTTTACTAATGTGACAATATGAGCTTAAATTCTGAGCTGATGATGGTTTACTTAAAGTCTCATTCAAGAGTACCGAGTTAAGGTTTGCACCTGTGAATGAATGTCTGGCTGTGTTTCTTGTTTGTGGCGCCAGGGTTATGTGATGATGCAGAACGCTACAATTGTTCATCATCATGCAATTTTTTTATAACCCCAGGGAAATCTTTTCTTTCCATCCTGCACTTATATAAATTGTACAATGCAGTTAAAATGAATTAAGTTGACATAGTGTGAGGTGACAAACCTCACAGCGACAAATTACTCACCCGAACATGCAACCCACAAGTTAGGTTGGATAAGTGCACATTTAATTTTAGCTTAAATTTTATCATAATAGGAAAAAAAACTACCATGATTTAACGCAAAATTTGTTTCATTTTGGACAATATTGAGACCCTACCTCCATGGCCTTCATGATGAAAGGGATCTGTGTTCCTGAGTCCAGGTCCTGGTTAATGATAAGCCTACGGGCCCACTGACCAGCCCGCACCACACCACTGCCCTGGATAAGCACGAGCAGCTTGTTTGGATTAGTCAAGGCATCTGTGCTAAGGTAGATAAAACTTCTGGGTTCATCGTCTGTAGCATCCACCTGAAGATAAAGCAAACAGAAAAAGTCACAAAAAAAAAGGTACAATCACTGGTTTTAATCACAAAATTAATTTGAAGGCATGAACTTGAAGTATACTTCTTTAGAAATTTATCTGACAAATGTTACCAAAAAAAAAGGTATTGCAGCACCAAAATCTGACAGATGTTTTAGCAACAATCTGACTTTGTTGAGAACATTTACTAAGAGGAGGAAAATCCCATGTAAAGGAATAACTGTTCTTAACAAAATCACCAGTGGCACGACTGTTAAACATCTAACAGTTTCTTTAAAAATGTAACTGAAGCACGTGTTTTTTAAATGTTCATTTTACATTTGTAAAGTGAAACAAAGGAATGTCTAATTATTCATCTGTATTTATATCCATGTGATATAAATATGATGCATGATGACCATACTTTTACACTTTTTGAATCGTGGTCTTAATTGTTCTTGGACTGAATTATTTTTTTTCCCCAACAAACACTCATGGTGGGTCTGGTGTACAACTAAGGATGGAAATGTCAGAAAGCACAAAGTCTGTGCTTCATCCACGTCCCTGGCTTCTTTGCATCCCTCTCAAGTATGCTTGGAAGAATCTCTAAGGAGACACTGTCCATAAAAGCTATGGGTGGCAGCTGCAAGAACTTAATCCAAACAGACAAAGAGGGCCAAGTGGGGGAGAAAATCTTACCCTTTATTCTCCTGTGCTCCTTCATTCCCTCTCCTTATACTTGGCTGCGGTTAATCTTCTTAAAATCTGCGGTCATAAGTTCAATGCTACGCAGGTGGACAGACCCACCACTAACACGCTAAAATACACACACCCACACTCTCAGTATCCGTGCAGGCGGGTGGGCAGAAGAGAAGCATAGGAGAGCAATTTTCCAGTGGAATAATGAGATAAATAGGCCAAGCAGATAAACCAGTAAAAGTGTATGGGGGCTAATGAAAGGCGCTGACTCCGGCTAGGTGATTTATAGACACTGTTAGTGCTCTGGCTAACTCTGGCATGCTTCTAAACACCAACACTTCCTAACGTTGCTATAAAACTGGTTCTGAAAAATGATCACCATTTTTGTAAACAGAAAAAGAGCAGGGATAGAGAGGTAAAAAGGGGGAAGAAAAAAGAGACAACAAGCCTCTGACAACAAATAAAAAGGGATCAAGAATGTGCACTGAGCCTGGATGAGCTGGGCAAAGAATACCACCACAATGGCAGAGTGGAAAGTCGCCTTCAGCCCAACTGAATGCAAAACAGATTAAGCATCAGCATGCTGTGCCTATTTGAAATGACACATCACAATCCAGTTCTAATTTGTGGAGGAAACACTTTTGTACAAAGGATGTGTGCAGTTGGGAAAGACAGAGAATATGAGGAAGACATAAAAAGAAAAACTGATGGAGAATTAGGAAAGCCGCCTTCTCAAAATCCACCTCTCTTATTTTTTTATTTATTTCTAAATAGGACACGCATTATCACTCTGAAGCCTGATCATTCACAGTGCCTTACAATATTCACACCACGTGGCCTTTTTAACATTTTGTACTGTCAGACACACACACTTCAGTGTATATATTTGGATTTTATGTGGCAGACAAACAGAAAGGCTTCATTTACTGTAATACACCTAGAAAAGAAAATCTATTCAATTGTTTTCAAAAGTCACCTAATTACTAAACCGATTCCACATGTGCTTATTTTACACAGCTGTTCCATGAAGAGCTCTTCTTTCTAGAAAACATTCGTAAATAAACAGAATCAGGATGACTTCAAATTAATTCATAAGCACTCTCCTCTGCAATTTGTCACAAGCTGCATCTTCACTAACAAAAACACACTTTGTGAAGAAGGTGTTCAGGTTAGATGAGACTGAAGTTGAAGTTGCTGCCCAGAATGGAAACATCGCACTTCACCATTTAACACACCGTGGTGAAACATGGTGGTGGCAGCATCATGAGTTGGGGCTTCTTTTCTTCAGTAGAAACAGGGAAGATGGTCAGAACTGATTTGAAGCTAAATGCAGAGCAATAGCGGAAACACAAATGTGCAAAAGACTTAATATTCCCGCAGGACAATGGCCTTATGTGTTAAGATGGCCCAACCAAACAGTAGACTATGAGCAAAGTAAGAATCTGTGGTAAAACTTGAAGTTCAACCTGAGTTTGAGCTATTTTGCAAGGAATAAGAAAAATGTCCATCTCTTGGTGTAAAGGGTTCACTATCTCTAAAGAGTTGCATGTTTAATTTGAATAAAATTAGTTTTTCAAAGTATTGGCTATTTGAGTCTGAATATGAATGCACTTTTTTAAGATTCTTATTTGTAAAAGAAAAATCTCCAAACCATTGTTATAACCTAGTTCAAAAGCTACATTTGAGTGCAATTAAGCACTACCTTGTGTTGGTCTTTTCAAGCAAGACCCCAGTAAAAATATTTTCCTACATTTTCATATAGGAAAATATGAAAATGTTCAGGGCCCACAAATAGTTTTGCAAAACACTTTCTGAACATACTTATATTTAACTCTCTTAATTTTCAAGATACTTACAGGAAGAAATGCTTTAGTCAAGTTGCACTTTTTCACCAACAGCTCGTAAACATACTTAGTGATGATCTGAAAAAGAAAAACAGAAAAGGCACGTAGTCAGATGTACTGATTACACTGTCTGATGGAGTTAATATTCTTCCTGGCTGCTGATACAAATACATCTGTGAAAGAGAAACTATGTACACATGTGAACAAGGAAGCAGCATTCACAGTCATACTTGCCACCAAAAATATAAAGAAATGCTGCTCAAAACCCCCATTTGCCCTCTAGTGTTTGACTTGAAAGAGTCTGGTTTTATACTGTACATGTGTGCATGTGTGGGTGTACGTGTGTGCGTGCGTGTGCGTGCGTGGGTGGGTGTGAGTGAGGGTGTGTGTTTGTGTGTACAGTACAGTCAGACTGTTGAGGTTGAAAGTGCCAGGAGAGGAAATCTCCTGTACATGCAAAGGGCTGATGTAAGTTCTGTTTATCCCTGCAGCCACAGCACTAAAGAACCTTGTATACAAAGTCACTCCTACCTCAGGCCAAGCCTTTCATGGTTCAGTGACATTAGCAACGTTCTTTTCCCTTTTCCCCGTTTCTCTTTCCTTCTTTTCATTTTTTTTCCACTTGCATCCTGTTCATCTGAGAACAGACAGGAGCGCTTTGTGGAACAGATTTTAATTCTTGATCAGGTGTGAAAGATACAAACAGAGAACTAAAGACTGAGAACAGATGACAGCAAACACAACCAGTAGCTATAAGATGCAGCGCAGCAATTGATGATGGTTCCCCCAGCGGTAAGACAAGCCATGTGTCCCGTCTGTGTCGTAACAACGTTGTGTTGGGTGGATGCACCACGGGGAGAGCTGAGCAGCCTGGTGTCATGCTGTGCTGTGAAGTCTTACTTCCATGCGCTTTAGAAGTATCAGCCTTACTAAATCAGGAAACCAAAGGCCAGCGGTGGCGCCACAGTCACAAAGCGTGTCGGCGCTCCAGTCATGCTGAAATGACTGACTTCGAACACAAACAAGGATCTACCAAAGACCATTGCGCCTCAAAGCACAAGAGATGAGGCTCAGATGTCAGTTAAGTGTGGAAAGAGGAGAACTTCACTATGACTTAACAATAACAACAGATTGTGCACACATTGTCTTACAGAGCCATTCATTTCCTTTTAATGTTTTCAGTTTTTTTAAGTTGAACCGTCGCATAATTTTAAAGTGAGGAGATATTAATATACAATTTTCAAATGCAACAGAATGCCTTCAGATGTCAAGACCAAGCAATGATCCAAACAGGTCTGGAGATGTTTTAGGCGAGTTTCATTTATAACATGAGAGAACTATTTGATCCTTTATTTGAAAATGGAAAGGGTTTGACATAACTGCAAACCTATGAGGAAATGTCCGTTTTCCTAAACTTCGAGGTTAGGTGAGGAGAGCATTAATCAAAGAAGCAGCCACTAAGCTCTTGGGTATCTCTGAAGGACACAATTTGGTGCTTCGAAAGTGAACCTGTTAGAAGTACCAAATACTAATGAAAGGTTCACCTTCCTGCAGAACACAACTCTTACAAGCAGGCAGAACTACAGTGGAATGGTTTCGATTAAAGTATATTCCTTTGCTAAAATTACCAAGACAAACTGCAATTAAGAATCTGTGGCAAGAT
Organism: Girardinus metallicus; assembly: GCA_903067095.1. Classification (NCBI taxonomy): domain Eukaryota; kingdom Metazoa; phylum Chordata; class Actinopteri; order Cyprinodontiformes; family Poeciliidae; genus Girardinus; species Girardinus metallicus. The sequence goes on from CAEGAE010096027.1 coordinate 13,265, forward strand.
TTGAAAATATACTCTCAAGACAGTCTGACTGAACTGGAGTAATTGCAGCAAATGGTAGTTTAATGAAGTATTGACTAAGAGGGGCTAAATAAAGATGCCTGGTTGCCAGATTTTTTATTCATAAAATGTTTGGAAGCATTGAATTATTTTTCTTCTACATCACAATTCTGCACTAACCTGTGCTGGTCAATCCCATCAAATATCCTTAAAATAAGCTATACACTATATCATCAAATAAGTAGAATATGTTAACATTGTGTGCAAACACTGGTTAATAAATAAAATAAAAAACTAGCTATGAAATTAGGATTATGATTTCCAGAAGTTTTGATGTATGCAGAGGAAAAATATCCTTTAAAATGTCAACCTTGAGAAGATTCATTTAAGCACTACTCTATCTGAACTGTGGATAATTGTTGAAATGGCAAGACCAAATAGAACTGCAAAGTCATAAAGAGAAGAGTTTCACTCATACACTCAATGGCCTGATAAGACCAATATAATAATGGCTTGATCTCACAAGACGAAAGAACAAAATCAGGTAATAGACAAATGTTAGTCTTATGACACAGAGACAAAGCCCAACAGACAGGCTAGATGATATGATCAATGATACCATTTGACCTTGTGTCTGTGTAGGCTGAAGGGACGGACTGGAGGAGCCAAAGCAGCAACACTGAAACATACCAAACCTCAAGCAGCTAATTCGCTAAAATGTCAGCTGCTCTGATGAGAACTAAAATGATTCCGGCCTCACTTTGCTCATGCTTTATGACATCAATAGGCTTCACAGGAAATTTCTTTTGCAATATTTTATTTGTTCTGTGCCTCAGGTGGCCCACGAACTATTGATATAGGATAAGGAGCCTGGTGGAAAATAAGAAAAGGGAACAAGGGATTGACAAAAGCAAGGTTGTGCAAACATTTACAAAGATAAAATTGTGCTCTGATAATAAATATATACAAGTTTTATATCCAGATTTCTGCGTAACCTTTTAGATCAAGTTATCTAAATGCTTTTCTTCAGTCTTACAAGATGTAACTAGCATTATTACTAGTTTACTGACAACAGGATACACAGATCATGGAAACCAGAACATACACACACCCATTGTAGCTCCTTCATCGGTTACCTCCTAGGACTTTGTCTGAGCAGCTGATCAGTACAATAAAAATGGCCTCTTTGTCACCTAATTACCAATGTGTTATTAGTACTTTAATGAAATGCCTGCAGGGAGCTGCAATGCCATTGTCACTAGGACAAGCATGGATGTGACAAATATTATCAAGGGAAACAAAGAGAAGGAAGAAGGGGATTGAAAGAAATAGATTTAAATTAGTTCAAATCAGTACTTATACTATATATTACTGTTTTATTTTTAAGAAAAGGCAAATATGTTCAACAATAAACAGACACAGTTTAAGCTGTAAAGCAAATCACAGCATTCATCATAAAGGGCAATTACCAAACTATCAAAAACCTCTTAAATCCTTCTCTCTAAAGAAACTAATTCATCAAAAGTCAAACAAAGAACAATTGTTCTTCTTCACCGTGAGAGGGTCTGTAGATGGGACACTCTGATCTAACTTCTGCAGCTGTGTCCACTGTGTCTGCAGCTTGTTTGTGTAGGGGAAAGATTGCGGCGATGAACCAAGAAAAGGGGGATCAGAGCGGAAGGAAGGGACTTAGATTGAGGCTCAGTGGGAGGAAACGAGGAAGACAAGAAAGGAGAGATGGCAAAGTAATCCTCAGGAGACAGAGTCTCATGCCAGCTCCCACTGATGTGAGCACCAAAGAGAACAGAGCAGTGGAAGAGGGAGTGGAGAAGGAGAAACAAAGGTACAGTGCACTGCCTTGATGAGATGCCTTGGATTGGGTGGGCTGTGACATCAGCCCCTTGCAAATCTGGAGTCATCCCCATAAACAGTCTCTTCATCACTTCCATGAGGTCAAGGTCTTCATGAAGAACACTGTGGCTGCAACTAGATATGCTTTTCAGAGACCTCCCACATACTGTGTCTCCAAGAATCAGTCTGTGTGTGTTTCCTGCATCCCTGTGTGTTCTCCCACTGATTACAGCAGTCATGCCTGGTTTGGCTGACCGCACCTGAGGCAATAAGGAGATGATCCTTCCCAGGCGCACACAAAAGGGAGGAAAAGAACCAAATATGGAAGAAGAGGCCAAGCAACAGTCATAATGGAAGAGGAAACATTTGGAATGAAAAGAACAGAGGAAAATAACTAAAAATGAACCCAACAATACAAAAGTCTTGCTTTGAAGAAGGGCTAACACATTAAAAATTGTTTGATCAGATAGATAATAGATGTGCATTTCCAAAAGTAGGGATATGATAGACACACTATTTCAGTGATTTAATTTAAAAAGTGAAATTTAAATACTGTACAGATTTCCACAGATGTATTTCAAACTATCATTCCTGTGTATTTTCATTGCTATAGCTTATGACTAATGAAAATATAAAATTTGGTGTCTCAAAATATACTGAAAAACCAAAGAAAATTTTTTTTTTGAAACAGAAATGTAATGACCATATCTGTAGTCTTTATGAAGAACACTTCCAACTTTGCAGTTGTCACGTGAAGCCAGAAACGATCACTGCTACAGAAGCTGGATGCTTACCAAATCCTATATCCATGCATTTTAATGAAAAGTTGAGTGGAAGAAGAAACCACAAAGCAGATAACCACAATCTTGAGAGAACTGTGAAGTAAAGCCAATTCAAGATTTTAAGAATTACAACATGTGCACTATGACTGAAGTTATTGCTTTAATACCGACCATACACGTAACACAGATTATCATTTTCCCTTTTTAAACCTAATTATTAAACTACATTTCAACAGTTAAGTGATATTCATATTTATTGAGATTTACCTTTTAATCTGAAAACAACTCTGTAACGTATGAAACTATTTCTAAATGTAATTCAAAAGATTAAGCAACTCTGAAGTGATGTGACCCCATCAGAAAATTAACAAGGAGACAGTTTAAACAGTCATCTTGGCCTAGGACCAAAAATGTACAAAACCCACCAAATAATACAGTATTCACACTCACACACATACGCACACAGTAAAAGTCATATACAGGCGCACACACACACCTCTTGTCTCTACAGTCCAGAGCTCTCTCCAAAAGCCACTTACCCATAGACACCAGAGAGAACAAGAAGAGGCATCAAAGCTGTTTATATAATGAAACTGAAAGAGCTGCTCTGTGCCGTATCACTGACTGCACCCAGGAAAGCATTCCCTGCTTCTCCAGAGAATAGAGGAAAGAAGGGGAAAAAAGAAGAAAATCCCCCCCGAACAATGCAGCACAACAAGCGCAGCAACAACAGCAAAGCACGCTCAGAAGGAGAGAGGCTCCAAAAATGAGAGCGCGCGTGAGGCAATAGAAAGGTTGTTTATTTTAAGTCAGCCTTGTGTACCAACAGAAAATGTATTAAAATAGGGCCTATTGTTGTGAATTTGTGATCTGTCAGTCGGCGTGGGAAACAAAGAGAGAGAAAAAGAAGCTGCCGTAATTCCCATGAGGTCTCTGTCATTCTTCTGTCAGAGGATAGAGGACTCTCCAGGGGAAGAGAAACTTCTCACATACAGACTGACTGACAGACTGTTTACACCTAGCGCACATGTGCCTCTGTCTCCGTTCTGCCCTGCCCTAGCTGCTCCGCTCATCTTACCAGCAGCATAATGACCTCCTCAGTTGTTAGTTATGAAGCTGGCAGAGACTGTTTAAAGTAAAGTCTCAGTGAGTGTTTGATGTAGTGATTGGCACCAGTGTTGTAACCACCAGTCCCCTTGTCTTTCTTCTAAAAACCTTCCTCCCTAAGATATAATTTTCCAATTACTTTTTTTCTTTCATCAATTAAAATTTATCTCTTTAACTCCGTTCAACTGTTTTCATCCAAATCTGTATGCTTCCACCTGCCTCTTCTCGATAAAAGTAGTGAGGAATATTTGGGCATGGGGACGTCAATGCAGCCACCGACTCTGGGCAGAAAGCTGCCATTTGTAGAAAGGAGGGATCCAATCAGCTTCTAACCAAAATGGCCTCCTGGGACTTTATGTAAAGAAAAAAATCCCCTGGATAAAATAGCTGATAAACAGTCATAAAAGTGGACAATACCATTTTTGTATATGCAACTGCTTGCACAGCCATATTTTAAGAATTAAGTAAATTTCTTGCACCCCTAAGAGCAAAGATAAGGGAGACTGAATATTTTAGCCTCTGAAGTACTGTTAACACAGTTACCACTGTGAATATTAATGCATATTTAGGTATATTTGGTGTATGTTATAAAATAAGCAGCTATAACCATTTTTAGAGGGGACTCCATGTATTTTTTGATACATGTTTTATTAAACTGTCAAACAAGTTCTGCAGGGTATTCAGTATGTTGGGACAGGATGGCTAGAAAGAATACTGTTAATCATATCTCTTAAGAGGAATCAAAATCTTCTAAAGCTGTCAGCAGATAAAAGTTTTATAAAAACTGAATATCAGAAATCAACCAGAAATTTCTAATATGTAGCATTTATAGAGGTGAGATTTACAGAAGCAAAAAACTTTGAGGACCACTGTTTTGTGGTTACCAATACCAGAAAAAAGCCGGCGCAGAAAATGGATAACACAGACACTCCAGAGTGTGAGAGGAAGAGAGAGAGAGCTTTCTAATTCAGCCATCTGGCTAGCTTTACCTCATTATAATATTCCAACTGGGTGTGTGTGCGTGTGCGGGCGTGTGCGTGTGCGTGTGTGCGTGTATGTTTACAAATTTGTGACTGCCTTCCATTCGACAGATGCAGACAGAGCAGAGAAGAATCCTCATTTATTAACAGCTTAATAGAGCTCCATCTGGGCCAGGCCCTATGCTTGTCTTCTATCAGAGAAATTTATCAGCAAATCACAGGAATTAGACTCCAACTGACACCTACACAGGCTAAGGTGACCCTGCTGAACTGAACGACACTGCACAGATAGCCTCCAGTGTTTTACAGCTGGAGAGTAGCAATTATGACAACGGTTGGTGCCAAGACTGGAAAATGCTCATGTAGTAGTTTCATTAGTGTGTAGGTATTTTATTCCCGAGTTTAATTTTGTTTGCAAGCTCAAAACAAAAGAAAAAGATATTGCTGAATCTAGCAAAGTAGCAGAGCATTTTGTTTACATAAAAATAGCTGGTTTTCCAATGTTCTTACTAATTTACTGATTTCATCAACAAAAAGAAAAGCATTTATATTGCAGATGTCTTATCCACACAAAAGACAACTACAAATTATTCTTCTCATGGTTACCCCGTCCATCGATCAAATTTATTTATCAGTAGATATTAAAAGAGAATAAACCTGTAAACTGTCAAGCAACCACAGTCATACCACCTTATTCACATACTTTCTTTAAAGCAAACAAGTGATGGATTGTTTTTTTTTTTTTTTTTACAATTTGGAATTATAAGAAGGGCCAGGACTTTAATGTGTTCATTTAAATTAATTAATTATATAGATTTTACATTTTTAATGCAATTAATTGTATTTTTTTATTAAGTACGAAGGTTTCGGCAGGAACCATTGTAATTGTGAGTTTCTGGTAAGTTGATGCACAACCAATATTTGCAAACAACTGATGGATGACAAAGTTGCTTCTCTTGGCCCATTTGGGGTTATTTTTTGCTTTAAAAAACAATCTGATGAGACCCTGGTAGGTAAAGACTATATAAATTAGCTGCAAATGTCTATTTATCATGCCAAACATATAGCAAAGTTTGAACAATATTTATCCATACAGAATCAAGCTCATCTCTGTTATTTCCGCTTTTCAAACCATCACACCAATACCATCCATTGCCCTCCTTCCATCAGTCTCCTATTCAGACAAGGTTGAAGTGCGAATTGGACATCTGGTGCTGTGAAGTGTCTGACAATATGGGCAACACCCCGGCTACCCCGCCCCACAGCCCCCTGATGCACATAAACAGACACACAAAACGCATACACACATGGAAAATGAGAAGGTGAGAGGATCAAGAGGAACTAAAGGGGGGGGAAGACAGGAGAGAGAGAGAGAGAGAGAGAGAGATGGACAAAGGTATCCTTCTCTAGTGGGGAAGAAAGGAATCTGAATGAACATTAAGAGAAACGATGATGCAGCTCTATTCAAAAAAAGGCAACATGCACACATAGCTTCGTGCCTGTTTATATCCTCCAACAGCTTGCAGACTGATGGGGGAGACTAGGACGATGTACTAAGCAGTAGCATTAGCTGACAACAGACTTGTCTGTATTTACACAAACTCTTCATGTACTTTCTCAATCTACCTGAAATAAAGACTTGGCAGACAAAAAGAGATCCAAGCCTAAATAAATCTGCATGCATCAGCTACCCAGGTGCTGAAATAAGAATGCAGGTATGCTTGTGTGCCTCACAGCTTTAACCTCAGACATGAAGAGCTTGAGTAAGCAGCCTAATCCACTTTACAACCACAGGTATACAATTCAGAATTTATTTATTTATATTGGGCCTTACAAATCTTTTAAAGCAAAAAACAATGCATTTCTACATTCTACTCTTGTGCAGACATTTGCATATGCACATATATTTTTTTTTCTTTTTTTTGGAGGCCTATGAACAACGGAAAGATAATATTGCTTATTCAGAAAGTGCTTTTTTGTTCTCCTACAGCATAACTCATACAATATTTGCTCTCATTACACAAAGTCATGTCTGCAGGGATTCTTTTATTGTATTTCTAATGCAGATACTTCTATCAGTCCTTTAATCAAAGAATAAATACTGTTCGTATAAGTTTGGTTTGATAATTATTCATTTCTTCTGAATGTCAGGTGCAGAAGTTCATTTAGTTTAAATGTTTGTGTGTTCCTTGAGCTCCACAGTTTTGCTGCAGTCAAATATTTGTTTTTCATCCTATTTTCAGATGGTGACAGATACTGCCTAAGCATGCAAAAGAAAAAAGAAGGCAACAAAAACCTTCAGAGAGGACTGGTTCTCTGAGGAGCTACTGTATACCTGCATTAGAAATAATAAAAACATCCAGGTAATCCCACAAAAGGGTCCATCACTTTCCTTTGAACTTCAAAGAATGCACACAACAATTAACAACAACATAGTAGGGAAAGCAACCAGAAAAAGATGATTACAAAGGAATATTTGTCTCATTATCTAAATACATAATGAATATAGTGGAATTGAATTAGAGGGGAACTTTAGGATACAGCATATTTGGTTTACTATATCAATATATAGTGAAATGCATTTTTCCCCATAACAGATTTCTTCTGTTTTCTCTCAACAAATGTAAAGTAAAAGTGAGAAGATTGAACTTTTTCCTGTTTACAACTGGGGGCACCAGGTGGGTCAGTGGTAAAGCAAGAGCACCTTACATAGAGTCTACAGTTCTCAGTCAGCTGCTTCAACTCTACAAATTAATCTTATCTGTTTCAACTGATCAGTTCTTTTCAGCTTATATTCCCTTTTGGTTTGTCAGTCAAAAATGGTTTATCTCAATCTTGTCCTTCTCTGCTCAGTTCTGTTCAGTTTATGGTCCTGGATTTAGCACCTTTGACTATTTTTGTAAGTTTCTCTTTAAGATATCTAATATCTTAATTTCTAAATTCATATCTGGTCCTTTCTCTGCAAAGGGTACTTGAAGAATGCACCTAAATCCTCTGTTCAAAGACATTTTGTAGTCCATTTCATAGTAGTACAACAGCATCCCTTCCACTTCGACGAGACCTCAAACCGTGCAGCTTGCCCAAAATGAAAGATTTCAAACAACTTTTTGGTGCAATGGAGGGAGCATTCCTAGATGACTGTTCCTGTTTTTTTTTTTTTTACATTTTACTAGTAGTGTAATCTACTTCCTATGTTTTCAGATAAATTTACATACAATGTTTTATGTAATGTCCTTTTTATCAGTATTGTGATCTTGATAAAATAAAAAGCAAAAAATCTGACGTGATGATCGTTAGTCAGCCAACTCTGCAATTTATGTACTTTCAACGTAGATTTTAGCATAATCAATTCTTATGTTGTCCGCTTGCAGTGTTACACCATCAGCGTCAGTGACAATGGGTAAAACAAATCGGTTTCCCTGCATTAAGAGCGCCGAACATCACAACATCCCATATCATCATGTTAAAGGTTAAAATATTTGGATCTGTTCCTATGCTAGTGTGGTTATCCTAGTTTTTCTCTGTTTCGATTTCACAGTTTGGAAGAATGCTCAACTTCAAGACCTCCACTTAAAGTCAGAACAGATGTTTCAAGATTATTAAAGCAAAAGAATTTTACCACACTAACAGAACATATCATGTATTGTCTGCATAAAAACAAACAAGGGACGACTGTTTTCAGTCTTATGGGGGTGGACGATGTCACAATATGAGAATATGGAGAAACCTACACATGTTAAAGATCTTTTAGATCAAATATCTATACAAATATGTTATTTTTTGGCTACATTTACATTGATACTTTAGTTTTCCCTCCATTTCCTTAAGCTTCATAAACTAGCTTTTAGAAGTAGCCGATCAAAAGTGAAAGTTATTACCGTATTTTCCGGACTATAGAGCACACCTTTCTATAAGCCGCACCTACAAATTAAAAAAAAAATTAAAAATACCTGGAAACGTAGATAAATAAGCCGCTGATATCTCTGCCGCTCTCAAGGACACAGTAGAGGGCTCCGTCCTTAATAAATCCGCTACAAAGGACTCAGCCCTCCGTCTCCAAAGTCGAATCATGGATTCGTTCACGCCGAGCTTACGTGCAGTGGCTATCGATCTGTGCTGCCAGATCAATAGTCTTTAACTTAAAAGCTGCATTATATGAGTTTGACTAAATTTCTCAGTCGTGCCTGCTGCTAGCATGTGCGTCTTCTAAATGAAAATTAGCGCTTTCTTCTTTGATTTCCAATTTTGACTTCCAATGATTCACTTCCTGCTAAAGTGCCCCCTGGTGGTTAACGAAAAATCCACAGAAAAGCAGCACCGGGCTATAGGACACATGGTTCAAAGAGTAGGGAATAAGCAGCGGCTTATAGTCCAAAAGATCCGGCAATGTGCATTGATTCCCCTTTAAATTAAAACACAGTTTTTATGTTTGTCAACACAATCTAAGTCCAAGTTTACCTCTAGTCTTGTTGATGTTATGTATTGTCAATTGTACACAAGTTGGCAAACTTAAAAAAAAAAAGTAAAAAGCTCTAAAAATCTGGTGATAAGCATTACTTGGCCAAGATGTTCTGCTATATTTTCTTCTGTGTGGGCTTGGTATTCAAAATTGTCAAAAATCAATGTAGTATACATTATCCCATTTCACCCACCCCTTCTAGAAACTATACATTTTGTGAATCTAAATATTCAAATATCTTCCACCTCTGAAAAGCTTATCAAAAACTCAAAAGATCTCTGCCTTGGATTCTGTTCCAGAGTTTTTCCAAGGTAAAGACAAGCAGGCTAGCTGCAGCATAAAAAAAAAAAAAATAAATAGTATGTATGCATGAAAAATTTGTAATGCCAATAGAAAACCCATATTACCTCTCCAAGAGCTTCATATCGCTTTTGGTTCCAGCGGTGCAGATCCTCTCTGGCATTAAACACAAAGGGTTCACCTGTTTGTATGTGCCGGAGCTGGCCATCTGTGAGAGACACAACATGATTAGTAAGGATAATAAGCACCTACAAATAAAACAAATCCTTAAAATTTTGGGACAATCATTTTTCTGGGGCTTACTCCACTGTTTTTCTTTTTTTTTTGTTATTACTCCTCTACTAAAGAGACTTATTGAGACAATCTTTAACTGTTGAATTGTTGGGTGCACTAACCATAACAATGGGTGCATCCAATAGTTCCTCTCTGGGTTGTGATAGCAAGAGGCACTAGCGATGCAACCTACATCCACACTGCTACAAACAGAGGGGTCCAGGTGTGGGCATATAATTAGAACTATGACTTTGTCCGCATCTGGAAATTGTTATGACTGAGCCACAATGCAAAGGTCTTTGGAACATAGCTTAAATGCTTTATTTTAATTCAGAGAAGCAAGAGGAGTTTTAAAAGCATTAAAGGTTTTACTCATATAAAAACTCATAAAAGAAGAAAATGCTGTTCAGAGGTGGCGCTAGTTTTTTAAATAATTACCCTTCTGCAACTGCGGAGCCCATACCTTAGCAATGAGCCCATCGATCCTGCAGTTGACACTACAACACAATAAAACACTAAACGGTGTTAAATTTAATTTTGACCTTTATGACTGCAAAGTTTGTGAGAGCTAAATGACAAAAAGTACACATACTTAACCCAAATAGCCAGGGGGGCCTCATACTTTCTCAATTATTGCACAATGTGAGCATATAAATATAATATCTTTGCAGGATAAAGGAATGCATGAAGATTTTTTTTTTATTTCCTTCTAAATTGCCACCATTTTACACCTCTATCAACATGATAAATCTTACACTACTCACTTACTGTGTATCACAGTACTTTCATAGTTGTTAGTTGTTAGATAACATGTAATCCTGAATCTAGGCCTGGTATGTTGTATTTAGAAATACATTTATGCCTGAGAGGTAAAGCAGGAGACAAGTGAGAACTTAGTATAAAGCAGTGTGTGCACAAATAGTACCTTGAAGAAAATAAATTATGCATTCACGGACGGAGTGAGTATCTAAACACTACAGCCTAAGAAGAGGGGGGAAAGACAAGAGCTATAATGAAATCCCACTGTAGGGATGGTGTGTGGGGATGCGTGTGTGTGTGTGTGAGAGAGAGAAAGAGGGGGATCGTTGGATGTCTATGTACCTCTATACAAGAGGAAAAAGGAAAGTGACGTGTGTGTGTTCGTGTCTACAGGCTGAGGGGTGATCAGTTCCCCCCCACCACACCCTCCATCTCCCCATCTCCCCCAACACATTCTCTCAAAGGAATAACATTTTCTCAACTTTTCTCCTCCTTTTCTGTCATAATTAGCATTCTGTTCTCAATTTGGCCGCTTAATTAGGTGTACATAACCTTGGATTTCCAGTAATGGAAAACCGGAGGGCTGGCGAGATGAAGCCATCATCTTCAGTGATTAAGATACCTGCAAACTATTGTACACAGCCTCTTCTGTATTCATATCATTACATGGTGAAATTAACATTTTTGTTCCACTTGTCTCAGGCTACGATAGCATGAGTTCAGTTATATTAAAATAAAATAAAAACCCTTCAGGCCAAAGTGACTTAGTCGACATACTGGAGACTTTGCCAGAGGGCCACTATGGCTTTAATAGAAATGGTATCCTTCGAAAACAGGCCTAAAAGAGATATTGACAAGACATACAGATTTATATAGCTCCAGTGTGAGGTGCTACCTTGTGTTTCAGGTTGAAATTTTTGGTGAGACGTTGCAGAAGTAGAGAAATAAAAAGAGGAAATGATAGGAATGGGAATTTGCAGGAAGAGGAAGGTAAAAGAGTCTGTGTTTTTTCCGCCTCCATGGTAGACTGAGCGAGGACTTGAGGGTGGAAAGAGCAGCTTGTGGGTGTTGCATAATTTCAGGTGCTGAGTCTGTTCTTAGGCACAGTAAGGTTATGCAAATTCTCCGTCAGACAGAGGGCAAGGCTGAGTAGGTTACTGACGGACCGTAGAGTACACAACATGTCCCCCACTCAGCCAGCCAGACACTGACAGAGAAAAGTATAGATAAGAGAGACAGGGCAAGAAACTATGGAGGAATATTAAGAGCCAAAAATCTATCAGCAACACATCTGTCTCCCAACTCTTCCTTCTCCTGAATCCCTGCTTTGATTACTGCAAACCAAAATAATCATCAAAAGATTCTAAACCTAAACAAGTGCGAGTGGATTTTCATATTCTACTACCTTTGTAGATTAAACCTGGGTGCGGTCTGTGAGTTTACCCATTTCCTATGATATAAAGCACCCTCCAAAATTACTGGTAGCTCTGATAAAGAGAGTTAAAAAAAATTAAAAACATTTTCACCCAAGATTCTACTCTTGTTTGCACCTCCTTTCCATCCCTCTGACTACACATCATGGGTAAAAATAAATATGGGTCCTCATCCAGGCCTGTTTGTTACAATTTTAGTTATTCTAAGCTTTCTGTTTATTACTCTGAATGCACACATCAGACTAAAACAGCTATCCAAACCAGCCGAACCAACTTGAAAAAGTAATTGCTCCCTAAACCAGTAACTGGGTCTGCCAAGCGTGGCTGCAGCAACTGCCTTCAAGGATTTGTTGTATCTGGCAATAACTCTTTTACATCCCTGTGGCAGAAATTTGCTTTGTAGAATTATCTTTATTTTGTCACATTGAAATGTTATCTTCATTTTAATGTTTTTAGCTATTCAGCAGCGGTCTTAAGGCTGTGCTTCAAATTCCAGCCTTAAGACCGCTGCTGAATCCCATTGCACAAACTAAGAACACTGATGCTTATGGTCACAAGACGACAGTTGTACGTTTTCCTTCAAAATTTTCATGTAGAGAGCAGTATATATGCTTTCATCAACTAGGCAAGATGTCCTGGTGGTAAAGAACTAAAGCAGCCCCAGACCACCACATTACCACCATGCTGTTTGACTGTCTATATCGCCTATCCTTGCAGGTTTGCATGGATAGGCAATGACACCCAATGACTGCTGCCTATCTCCAGCAGTCAGTGGGGGAGAACTGATCCACTGTACATTCTGGACAGACTTCCAGTCGATCATGGGGTAACACAAAGAACATACAACCATATATGCACACATATCTATGAGCAATGTAGAGTATTCAACTGACCGAACAATAGTGCTTTTGCATTGTGGAAGGAAGCCATGTTACCTAGAGAGATCCCATTCAAGTCCAGGGAGAACATGCAGACTCTTTACAGAAAGACCCTAGATTGGGATTTGACCCCAGGACCTTCTTCGTGCAAGGCAACAGTGCTACCAACTGTGCCACTATGCAGCCCATGCTCTGAAATGCTATGTTAATTTTACAAGGGTCCCCTCAGTTATGATTTTGTGAACATCCATAAATATGATTTTCTCATCTTGATCGTGGAAGTAATCAGCTAATATTGCAGAGTTCAATCTCATCACTTCACCTTTGTTAGTGTACATTTGTGAAGTTCATGCCTCTGGAAGTGGAGGAAGCTTTACAATGAGAAGTACAAGGTATCCTCTTTTACTGACTCTCCTTACGAGATATTTGTATCCATTCCACTAAAAGTTTATGGTTATATTCCCACCATTTAGCTGATGGGAAAAGCTAAATATTCCCAACACTAGCCTTTGCAAGTAAAAGCCTCCCGAAAAACTTCAGAAAAATGTTCAAGATTGTATCATTGAGACATCTTTAGATGTGTTTGTGATTCTTTTTTGAGCCCTCAATTAAACGTTTGTGCATCAGCATAACATGCACTGTTCTCATATTCACAGTAATTTTCAGCATTATAGCCATTAATCCTACATTGTAAAACATGCTAAAAACATTTAATTGTGAAATTATGATTAAAAAAAAAATACTTAGGACACAGTTTCTCTGCGACACCTGAATATATATATTTTTATACTTTTTAAACATTCTTAAAGGGATATAACTTGAATTAAGTAAATGCATCATAGTGTAGCCCTTGCAGAAACTGCCTGACTATAATTTGAATAAAAATCTTATTCAGATACATTTAAACTTCAAAATTTCAGGGAAACTAAATCTCTCCCGATCTAAAGAATATATTGCTAAAGTTTGACAGTGAGCATTTTTATGTTACTTTTGAAGGGTTAGGGTAAAAAAGGGTTAGGGTTTTGAATTTTTTTTTCTTATTTTCAAAACCAACCAAAGATTTAAACATTTTGCCTGTAGTGTCCTTTTATATAAACTTGGTAAAATGACTCTCTAATGTTAGCTTAAACAATGGTTTGTCTGTATTTTAATGAGATAACTGTCAAGATAATTTGATAATTATCTACTTACTTCCCGTGGATGTATAAGATATTTAAAGTTTCTGCATCCAGTTTTATTTAACAGACCATCCTGCTAACTGAACCTATTGTTTTAGTCTCTTTGGGTCCGTCCTGTACTACTACCTACTGCTTGTCAGCAGCAGTAGGTAGTACTGTTCTACACAATGAATAAATGTACTTACTTTCATTGAAGGTATATTCAAACTCCTCCAGTGTTTTAGGGAAGGTGAAAGGAGGTTCATCTTTCTTCATCAGTTCATCTAAATCTATTCTTGATAACAAATCTATAAGCAAAGAAACATGTCAGATTAAGAAATAAGTTAACACAAATTTAAAACTATATAGTGACAGTCAACTATATATTATCAACTCCAATCCAACCCAAACCCTCAGCATAGTTTATTCACCTTTGAGCGCAGTGGTTTTCTCCCTGTCCTCCTGGCCAGCGACCTGGGCCATGGTGATCCACAGTATGTACAAGGCTGATGTGGCAGAAACAAGATAAGAGCGCATAGGTCCGTCCCTCATACAGATCACTGAGATGAAACCTGCCATGAGTCAGGGGAAAACAGAGTAAAAGAAAAGAATAATTATGCTGGCTTTTGTATTACACAAAAGTATGTAGCTGCCAGACACCGTCGTACTTATTGATACATATTAGTAATTGGGTCACTTATTGTTGTCACGCATACATGTATTTCTAATTAATTAGCCCAAACATAAAGAAAACAAACACTTCTATTGTTTAGTAAGGACTACTCAGGCAGCTTCCACACGTGCAGCAACCAAATTAATTATGCACACTCCGCGACATTTTTCTTATTTTCAAAACCGACCATAGATTTAAACATTTCTTCACGCCCACTAGGACAGACCCGTGACTTTGTCCACAATAAATATCTGTTTGATGTTTCGCAGATTAAAAAAAAAAAACAGCTGCTCTACATGGAACAACTGCGAGCAGATACACAAAGATATATTCGTCTGTTTATTCACACATTCACTAAAACCAAACGTCGTAGGGAGCTTTACAGCGCACCGGGCTGCTCACTGCAGATGCATGCATACTTTATGTTGAACTCACGCACCATATTTACTCAGCGACTGTCCTGTTGCTGCTGCTTCCTTCAAATTTCTGAAACAGGAAGGACTCTCAGCACAGCAGCAAGGAGCGCGTGAAGCTTCCGGGTTACCGGGGCAACGAACTGGAATGGATATTTAAAGTGATAGTAGCACAGCAGCAGCAGCTGTCGCGACATGCTGAACAGAAAGCAGATACTGTAGCGGAAATTTAATTTTGTATTTTTGTGCTGGACTTAAGTGTGTGCGCTGAGTTCTCTCTCCCTGTCTATTACAAAGCGAAATTCAAACAACGTAATGCTCTCTATATAATGTTTAGATCTAAACACCCTTTATAATATTCATGCATCCGCAAAGGTTTGGACTTCTATTTAAGTATTTGCCACGTCTGGATAACAATACGGGGCGGGGGGGATAAATTGTGGCAAAATGTGCATTTGCTAATTTTCTCCCCTCATCCCTTGTCCATCTGTCCAGATACATACATGTATCTTTAGCAAGTAAAGATACATTTGGATGCAGATACAAAGCCTACATCCAAATGTTGTAGGCTTTGTATTCAACCTTTAGAGAAATATTGAAGGGAATTCAATGTGAATTTTCATACCCACCTTTAGGACTAAAAACTTGGTCGATCTAGCGTGAGAAATTCATGAATTGTAGCTTTTATATTTTGTAATTCTGTAAGCAAATATTTTCAGTACTGTAACTCTAAGTCTGGAACTGGTGTTGTAATATGTCATGTTAACAATTGTTGTATAACTGTGAGAATGACTTATTGGTTGAGATCTTTAAGAGAAGTTTGTATGAGTGGCAATAGATGAATCAAAAACAAAAAAAAGAAATCTGCAAGTCTTTTGTGTCCAAGCAGCCAAAACACTTGGCTGAAATCTGTGTGCTTTGTGCACTGATAAAAACCCCCCAAAACTTTTGTGAATAAAAATCAAAATGGAATTTTTAATTAAAACCACATAAAAGCAAGAGTAAAGTTATTTTTGTTATTTGAACCAGGAATCTTTGTTTATAGGTGAAGAAAAGTATTCTATGACAAAAATCACAACAAATCAAAACCAAACAAAAGCAAGACAATACTTGCTGAATTGTCTGTTTGAAATATGGCAGTTGTTGATCAATTGTTGTTTTGCAAGAAAGTGCAGAACTTGGAATCTGACAAACCACAACCAAACTTGAGCACTTGAAAATCAGACTGTCATGCTGCTCTGTTGCCAAAGCGGCATGCAACAAAAACCAAGATGTTTTTATCATGCAGTATTTATATGCAGACTGAAATTTAACATTCAAACTCTGTCAGATGGAATGAAAACAATCTGTGAACAGCAGTTTTCAAGCTTTGCCAGAAATTCTCATTTGGATTTAGGTCTGGACTTTAACTGGTTCATTTAAAGACACGACCATCATTTGATCTGCTACTACTTTTCAATTTCAATCTCATGTGGCAACATGACTTTTTATGGGTTTCTTTCAGCAATGAGTCTCTCCCATGAAGGTCAGATTTAGTGAAGGTACAATTATGTAAGTTATAATTTGTCCTTTCAACAGATTGTCTCACCTGAGCTGTAGATCTCTGAAGCTCCTTCAGGGTTACCAAGGGCTTCTTGGTTCTCCTTACCCAGCCTGTTAGTTGAAGTGCACACCAGTGTCTTTGTAGTTTTGCAGTGCCATAATCCCGATGAAGGTTATTGTTATCACATAAACCTGCTTTAAACATCTCCACAGCAATATATATAAAGCTCCCTATGACACAACTGTCACTTTACTGACATGTAAGGTGACAACTGTCACCTTCCTGACAGCTAGCAAGAAAGTGAAGATCAAAAGGTAAGTTTTGTGTGTTTTAAGCAGAAAACAGTTACAATACCAAAACAGTTTAGTTTGACATTTTTTTCACAACAACCACCAAACAAGTTTTATTATTACATAAAATATAAGATATATAAAGACACAAGTGTGGTTTTACCATTTTATATTTTTTCAGAGTTAAATCCAAATTTGGTCTCTGTAGTGGTCCCCCACTTTTCATTGTAATATTTCTACATTTGCTTTTATTGTTTCTATCTTTTTCAGTAGCAATAGTTATTTTCATACAGTAGCATTTAAAATATTTTATTCAGACTAAAAAAAAAGAGCAATTGTTTTCTTTTATTTTTGAAAACTAGATATAATGGAGAAAACATGCTTGTAAATTCTGCATTAAAACGATAATCCAATATAGAAAAATGACATCACAAAGATAATACAATTTTATATAAAAAAAAAATAACAATCCTTACTGAAGTACAATTATGGCTGTATTTTAATGTGTAAAATTTTACCTACAATGATTCACGCAAATAAAAAAAATATAGACACATTTAGAAAAATATAATAAGCAATCATCATACACATAAATATTTTTCGAGTTTCCACTAAATGCTGACTGATAATTTATGGTGTGGCAGATTTCTAGAATACATCAAAAATCAAAACAGATAATATTTTGCTTCCAAACTATATTCTTTGACGTTTTCTTAAAAGAAAGCAAAAGAAAGCATGCTGACACTACTCTCTCCACCCACACGGTCTTAAGACACATCAGCTACCTACAGCGATCACACATTCCTATCTTGTCCCAGACAAACAAATCGCAACTCTTTATTTCCCAGAACTGGTTTCTGCAGATGTGCTCCAGAAAGATGAAAACGCACCTGATGCAGCATTGAACGACAGAGAGGATTTGTCTCAGGTGTGTGCAGATAGAAGAAGGCACCAGCTCGTGCTCTCTTTTTTTGTTTCTAGTGTTTTTTTGTTTTTTTTTCCCTTGTTTTTGTGCACATACATGCAAATTTCCAGTACATGCGCAGGCCAACATATTCCCACAAATGTGTGAACAGGGGTGCACGTACATGTCCACAAACAACCACCGTGAGGGCGCCAAGAGAATATAAAAAAATTACTACATAATAAAAACTCCAACGGTGTGCACCGTTATTGGGCAGTACTTTTATCGCAGGGCTCTGCTTCCCCCTGGGTCTGATTTGTTGGTGTCTCATCAGTTCCAGAGGCATCTTGTGGTCCCGGGCTGCAGCAGCAAACAAAAAAGGCTTTCTGAAGTTCTTCCACCATTGCTCTCTCTCCATCTTCCAGCTCTGCATCCTCCTGCATATCCCACCTGGAGAGCAAGGAGACACAACAACAACAGCTGTTATTTTTCAGCAGACAGTTCTGAGGGTTAAATGAAAAACCACATTCAGCAAAATCTTCTGAATTTGACTCCTATATGCTGTTTTGATGCATTAGGACTTTGCCAACATATTCAATAAGTTCCCAACCAAATTGGTGTTATCTTTCTATATCACGCCTCTAAATATATCTCACAACCATGAGGCACCACGTGCCTGATTTAGACTCAAACTAAATGTCTATCCAAAACTCATTTTGGTGCCAGATTTTGTGTCGCCGACTTATGTTTGTATACCCAGAATATCTGTTCAACATACAAAAAATCTCAAAGTTTTTAAACTCCATGTTACCACATGCATTGGTACACAGAGAAATTCACTGCTCTTGCATTTTAAGTTTTTTAGGGGTTTTTTGTTTTGTTTTTTTCTCTGAGGAAACATCGTTGCTGACTAATAACACAAACCACACTTTGTTCTCATCTAGGACTCCTTTTGTTTCTTTATGTTTGCAGTTTTAGGTGTGCCAAATTCTACAGTCTTACACGTGCACAAAACTAATTCAGAACATTAACTTGCATATTTTCCAACAGTAGAAAAGTCAAAAGAAAATATTTGCTACTGACTCTCCGTCTACAGTGAGTTGCAAAGGTGCTCACACCCCTTGGACCTTCTTCAGAGAACCTTAGTACAGTGAACACAGCAGGGAATTGTGAAGATGTTTTGATCAGGATTAGATTATGAGACAAGCCTGGATATTTCATGGAGCAATATTCAGTTCACTGTCCAAAAAAGGAAAGAGTAGTAGGTCAACTCCATGTTGTAAACTCCACCAATCTAACATTTATTGAAGAATAGAAAAGAGAAAGTTATTGGTAAAATACAACTAACAAGTTCAATTTGATACAAAAGAATGGAAAGTAGGATGGAGGCTTACTTTCCAACAAGACAATGGATCTAAATAGTAAGCCAGATGTACATTAAAAAAAGTTTAGCTTTGATCATAGACTAACAATATGTTGATATGGCCTCGTCAAGGTCAATAATTTTAGATAATCTTTAAAAAGCTTTGCAAATTGATATTCACAGAAGCTCTCCATCCACTCTAACCAGCTGAGCTATTTTAGAAAATAGTTAAATTTCTAGGTGATGCCCCAAAAAACTTCAGCCAACCTTTATCAAAGTATTGATATAGGTTGGGTGGGGAAAGACGGTGTGATTTTATTTGTCAACATCTTTGAAAACAACATATGACTACATTGCTGAACTCAAATTATTCATTACTTTATATTGGTCTTTCACAGTAAATCCTTGTAGTCTTACTGAAGTTTAGTTGAAATGCGACAAAATGTAGAAAAATCAACGTTTAAAAGTTATTTTTCAAGGCACTGTACGTCAATGTTTTCTCCATTCCTGCCATAGACAAGTTATCATTCAGCATCTTCAGAGCAATCTCAGTTTGGGCAACAAAATTTTACAGAATGAATTGATGCAGCTTCATCCCATTTAATCGCGTCTACAGTATGTCTTCCTTATACATTTTCTAATTCTTCAAGCTACACAGTTGAATGTAGGGCTTCAATGTGAGGATATCAAGGTTAGTCTCGTTGTAATTCACTCACAGTATTTCGATTGAATCCCCTTGACGAGCGACTGTGGTCAATCAAATCCACAAGGATGGGCTGAGGACCGTCTTTGAGCCGCCGCATTACACTGCCTCCACAAAAGAATTATATCTGTTCGACTGCAAATGATTGCATTTTCATTGCAATCTTTCTGTCCCCTTTTATCCTGCCCTGCCTCCATTCCTATTTCCCTCTACAGCCTCTGTGAAACATGTGCTGTATGTTTGTGCTTTGTAGATGTGTGTGAAGTGTACAGTGTATATAAGGGGGGAAAGGAGGCAAAGGTGTTCATTGTAAACTAACATTCAGAGCCTTTGAGGGAGTTCTAATCTTTGCAACAGATTGTGTCTAGACCAATTGGACATCCATCCATCCATTTTCTAACACTCTTTTCCCTAGTGAGGAAAAGGGTGTTAGTCGGGAGGTGCTGGTGCCTATCTCCAGCTAATGTTCCAGGCGAGAGGCAGGGTACACCCTGCACAGGTCGCCAGTCTGTCGCAGGGCAACACAGAGACAGACAGGACAAACAACCGTACTCCAGCTTCCTAAGGAGGAAGCTGGAGTACACGGAGAGAACTCATGCATGCACATGGAGAACATGCAAACTCCATGCAGACAGACCCCGGGCCAGGAATCAAACCCAGAACCTTCTTGCTGCAAGGCAACAATGCTACCAACTGCTCCACTATGCAGCCCTGCTGATTGGACATCATCTTGGCTCATGTGAATGCAGTTTAGGCATAGTAATTACCCTCTAAGAAGTGGGTCTGTTTAAGGGAGTGTGCATACTTCTCTGCATGCGTAGGTCATAAATCTGTGTTTTGAAGGGTCATTTGTGTGTTAGTCACTGTTCTTACTATGGCTTTCCAAAGTTTTTACATCTTTCAAAGTATCCAACCGTTTTTGAAGTGAAAAAAAAATTCTCCATTATTTTCAAATAAAATCATACAAATATGACATGCATTGGTTATTCTCTCAATTACAATTAAAGCTGCAAGTCTTTCTGAGTTTGTACATACTAGATTTGCACATCAAGAGACCAACATGTTTGCCTGTTTTACTTCCATAAGTTCCATCAGACTGATCGAAGAGTGTCAATGAACATTATTTTCTAGTCTTACCAGAGATTTTCAGTTAGACATAGGTCTTAAAATAGACTAGATCATTTTAATACATGAACATGCTTTGAGCCAAATTGTTTTATTATTGCTCAGGCAGTGATCCTGCAAATGATCCTCCAACCCAGTCTGTTGTCTTTTGTAACACCTAACAGACTTTCTCTCTGGATTGCTCTGTATTTACATCTTCCCACCCAACCCTGGCCAGCTTCAATGTGGTTGCTGATATGGAGCATTACCATGACATGATGACACCACCAAATTGTTTCATGGGATTCTGTCTTCAGCGTGATGTTGAGTCTTTTGTGCAGTATTTGTCCACACATATCTGAGTCAAAAGCCCAAATATGGTTTTCACAAGCCAGAACCTCTTCTGACGCTAGTCTACTGTGTCCCTCGGATGACTTGTGAAATGATCCAAAGGGACTTAGTTGTGGTGTGCATGGCTGATGTTCCGTTGACAGACTATTCCACCTGAGCTATTGGTCTCTACAGCTCCTCCAAAGTTATGCTGGGCATCTTGGCTGCTTCTCCGATTCCTGCCATCCTTGCCCCTGTGAAATACACTTGACAATCATGTTTTGGTAGGTTGCCAGTTACGCTGTACTCTTTTCATATTTGGCAAATAGAGTGAATAGTGCACTGAAGCGTTCAAAGCCTACTTGTTATAGAACCTTTCATAAAATATTTATGTCATATACCTACAAGGAGAACACAGCAGTTACCTTTCAGAAATGAAGTGGACAGTGCAGGACAACAGAAGTTGTGATGTAGCTTTGGCATCAGCAGTGAGCATGAATTCTTCCCATACCATTTTTTTCAAAACAATGAGTAGAAGACCTCATGTCGGGATCCTTTTTGTCTGAACAAATGAGTCAAATTACAATTATACACCTTTCTATTTATGCTTTTAAACCTTGCAGCTTGGCAGTCCAACAAACCATCATCATGTCACTCCCTCAACTTGAAACACTAACTTACTTCTAAACAGATCAGCCAATGCCGGGCTGTGACTACCTCACTGTCATAGGCATAAGAAAGACTAGATGTAAAAGCAGATTCTCCACAACTTTATCCCTGTCCACTGTGTTTCTGGTTTGTGATCCTATTAGTTCACTAATGGTCACTCTTTATATTAAGCCTATATCACTCTGTGTACTTATAAGGTGTCATCTGAAGGCAATGGACTTTATTTACAGGTATCGAAGAAAAGTGGACTGAAAACAAGCTCATACCGCACTTTTCAAATTTTCATTTGTCACAATTATGTGTTTCTTTGTGCATGTCTAATACCAAAATCACAGAGTTGGTGGCTGTAACATGACAAAATGCATAAATGTTCGAGTGGTGAGAGTAGTTCATCAAACCATAGAACGAGAAGAGCGAAGAACAAAAAGGGAAGTCACACAACTTGAAAAGAAGTTACACCGGATGTCTTTATGAGTGACAAAGAATAAAATCAGTTCTACCGAATAACCATTATGAGATTCAAACACTCCCACATTCAGAACAATACAAATGTCACACAGCATACAGAACGAGAGCAGCAATTGTACGAGGGAGAACAGAGAGCCAGAAGAATGGCACCCAATAAAAGAGGGAAAGAGGAAAAGAGAGAGAGGGGAGAGAGGAAGGAAGACAGGAAGGTACGGTAAAGGTTTTTCAATGTTTAATTTTCAAATAGGATTAAGCAGAATGACATTTAGCTGAAGGTTACATGCTCAGCATTGTCTTAGCTGATATTGATATGCAGGAGGCACCCTGCTTGTCACCGGGACAAACACTGTTGATGAATGAGAAGTCTTTCCCTCGGAAGGTGTTAAGTGCAAATTTGAAATGAGAGTGAGACAGAGGTGGGGAGAGAGAGAGGGGGAAAAAATAAAGAGAACACACACACAAATCTGCGTACATACAAATAGAATTACCACAATAGTTGATGTAAACTGTCACTAGATAATGTTGGCAAAACTGTAAATTGTTGTGTAAGGTAAAAGGTTGCTGATTTGCTGGGACTGGTTGATCTCATGCTGAACAAAACACACAAGGTGCTTTGTTATGTGCATCTAATTTCAACAATCATGACACAACAACGCCTCTTAGAAATGCATAAGTAGGCTAAAGTTGACAGTAACTTCACTGTATCCTCATTTCGGCAACTTTTTCCCCGGAATTTACATCTTAATAAGGCGAGTCTTACCCTTTAATTCTTATGGGCTCTGCTCATTTCTCATGCATTAATACTGGAGCTGCTGACTTAGCTCTTCCTCTGAATACAGAATAGGACACACATATTAAGACTCATATATTTACAGGATTGATGCCACGAGAGATTGTCTCAGAGTGAAATGAGAAGGACTGGTTCGGATCGGTTTCAGTGTGTGAGCTATGCTAATCACGGGGAGGTTGCAGACATGAGACAGGCAGCATCCTTCCTGCTTCTTTTAGCTGAAAATGTATTCAAGAGCTTGCTGGAGATCAAGCAATAAAACACAGTGCAGATAAAACATCCACAAAGCTGTTTCTCTGTGTAACAAAGAACGAGAGGCGATGTAAACTCTAAGAAGTAAAAGAAGTATTGCTTGCATTGAACTTGGTGGAAGTGAGCAGAAAGACAGAGAGCTTAGATCACGAGTCTGTGGCCAGTGGTTTCTTTAGCAGCTGTCTGTGGTTTCTCTCAGTGTCGGGGTGTTTGTACCACTCTGGCTGCAGTGCCTGCTCTGCCACCGGGACCTCTGTTTGTTTAAAAAGGCGCGCCTGTCAAACAGAGAGTGCCACCGACAGCCAGACGCTCTGCTAAATGACTCAGACAGCAAACTCTAATCAGAGGCTTTGCACATTGCCACAGGGCCTGGAGAATCCATCATAACCCAGGCCTAAATATTTAAAGCACTAAACTTTCCAAAGGTCAGTCCTTTCCGTGGATGCCAGGGCGACATGTGTCAGTGAAGTGCACAGTGAAGTGGGAAGAGAAGCACATATCAACGAGGACACATGGAGAAATACAGAGCCGGCTATATTCATTGGATAGGTTATGGAGAATTCTGGGTTGCCCCTTCTGCACTTGTTTTTTTTTGTTTGTTTTTTTCTAGGATTCAGGTATGGGAGCTGAGATTGGGCATCAAGCAAGGTCAAAGTTTTGTCTGGTAAATAATTTCTGTGTATTTTCTCTCGCATTTCTGCCAAAGGCAATCAGAATTTTACTTAAAATCTAAGGTGATTATTGACCAAATTGGTAAACTGACGTTAGTGCTTTCTTAGCTCTAGTTTTATGTGTTTCCACTACTTAATGCTCAGATTGTGGCCAAAACATTCTATTCTATTCTATTCTATTCTTTCAAAGTTTTTACTCCACATGTTCATGTTTCTGATGCTTTTTTCTGAGGCATTTTGAGGCTTTTTACATATCTATAATATGGGTGCCAATAAATGGGAGCACTAGAATTTAAATGTTTGAATTGTACACGTTTGACACCATGTTACAGACATTCTTTGGATTGTTAATCAAACTTTTAATTAGTGTTGCAGTTGAATTTGAAAGTATTTTCTCAGATGTAAATAATTCCTCAGTCATTTACATCATGGCCTAAATGGCTACAAAAGTAAAGGTGTCTCAGAAAGAACAATCAGATTGACTCCATCGTTTCCAGAAACATTACAAACAATATGTCAAACCTCAGCTTAAAGCTATAAAAATATCCGGCTTTCTGACAGCAGCGTGAAAGCAGCGGTGCTCTCTAAAGACAAATGGAGCTCCTCAGCTATGACAACCTGACCAGAACTGGTCTTCCAAACTCAAGCAGCAGGCTCTGTGGTGAGATCAGAGCTTAGAGTGTCTGGTTATGAGTCAAAAGGTGAGAGTGTATGAAAGTAGAGTACAAGATGTGGGCACAGATTGTCAGTGTGTTTTTACAGAATAAGACTAAGTAAAATCTTGTCTTAATCCAGTACAATTCAGTTAGCATTTAGTTGTATAGTTTTAAAGATTACACAAATTATTTCAAAGGAAGTTTAAAGATGTGAATTAAAAGTTAGGAGAAAAAATTACAACCACAAAAAAGAGCAATTAGATAATAATGGATGGTGTGGATCAGAATTTTGTTTATCTAAGACAACTGATGAGTTCACAATATAGGGCAGGAGGTCATTTCTTTTGACTCAGTTTCCAATGAGAAGCAAACATCCAATTCAATTTGGGTATGTGCCTGTGCGGGGCTATAAGCCAGAGGGAGATTGTAACTGACAGCCATTGGACAGCTGGCTGGATTTGAATATTGACGAGACAGAGACTTGACAGAAGGGATTATGCTCTACCTTCTGACTTACTAGCTGCAACACTGATCCATTGTAATGTCAGATCAACTCAGCATCAGATCTACAGTATGTCCGGGTGACGTGGCGTTGCCACTCAGCATTAGACCTTACCTGGGATCCATCTCAATATAATCTCAATACAAAGCGATGTCCGCTCAAAAGCTGCAGGACACTTGGTAACACAGCCAGGACAGAAATACAGAGTATCAAAGCAAATCTATGTCAAATGATGGAAAAAAATTCAATGCACACAAAATAGACTGACAAATAGAGTTTGCATTACAAAACAAGAAAGAATGACAATAGCTGAGTCTGTAAAGCTTGAAACTAATCTGATTCAAAAATGGCTTTTTTGTAAATATTTGAATACGTCTGCTTTTGTTAATACATTTTAGATAAACAAACAACAACTTTTATGGACTGATTTATTTATGACATTTAGCAATTCACAAAATCAGTTATGGCACAAATTTGAAGATGTCTGCATTTGTTATGTATTGCTTTTCCAGCATTGATGCACACATTTTGCACCAAAACATATTTATCCCCAGGACACAAAACCTATGTCCATCCTGACTGTATGATCTCTGGACATTCCCAACCTGCTTATACTTTAATACATTTGTTTGTACAGATGAATGTTAATAAAAACATTCAGGCATCTGGAAATTGACACAATGAATGAACCACATTAAACTCTCCTCCTCTTATCTTGGTAGACGTTAATTTTTCTTTTCATTATGTCATGAACTAAAGTATCATGAATTAACCTTTCAATGGCTTACAAATCAATGAAATAGGATTTTAGGAATTGTTTCAAGGCATAGTTATCTCAATGTCTGTATCTAAACAAAATGCGTAGAGCATTTGCGACTCCCACTCCTGTTTTAGAGCCATCACTCCTCTATTAACCCTGTAACAACATTTTTACCAGTGTTGCACTGAGAAGTAGCTCATATAACGAGCTCAGCAGGAATCCAGTTCCACCAGGTCTTTGCTAATTACAACTGGCTAGTCAAGGAGCTGAGTAGGGAAAGGGTGCTCTGTGAAGTGAAAGCTGGGGTAGCTTGTAAATTGCAGCACCGAGGAGGAGCTGCATCTTGAACGAGGCACTGGGTCCACCCAGGAGTTTTGCACAGCTGAATGATTGCCATAGGAGAGGTATGTTGACCAGGGAATAACAGTGCAACATCATTTAAAACTCATTAAAGTTGAGTTTACATAATAGTGCCCCTTTAACATAATGTAATTTTCTGGAAAAGTTGTATCTTCTATAGTAGATACAACATTTGTATCTACTATGGATACAAATGTTGTATCTATAGTTGTCGATTGTCTATTCAATCAACAACATTGTCTATGTTGTTGATTGAATAGGTAATTGATTGAATGGGTGGGTGTTGTATCACAGAAAAAAAAGACTGAAAAAATAAATACAAATGTGTTGGGATTGCCAAAAGGAAATGATATATATGGTTTTTCAGAAAATTAGGAGCAGACAAGGAGTCACAGAATCTGCAACTTGGTGTGCAATTTTAGTAACCACCACCAGAATCTATTTCTGAACTCTCACCACATGCTAAACTACTGGTAAACCTGTCTCCAAGTCTACAGGCATCACATGAATGAATCTGCACAATTGTTAACTATGTGCACTGATGTTTATGTTTGTGTATGTGTGAGCGTGCATGTCAAAGACACTTTCTGAACCATATCAAACCGGTCTTGTCTCCCTCCAAGCAGACATCCTCCCATCTCGAGGGCCGTCAAGAGCAGTCAAGTCATAGATGGCCTGATCAAAGGGCCTCGGACAGATCTGTGAAGGCCCTTTGAAAGGACATCCACAGTTACACAAGCTGACATGCTTTTTCTTGCTTGAGCACAAACACACATCTAGCCTCTGAGGCATGCATGCTCTCATGCACATGTACAGAGGGACTCACGCGAACACATAGACAAATTCACTTTGCAATTAAACTAATTAAAAATTACACTAATCAACATTTATGATGCTGAATTGTGGTTGTTTTCAGTATTTGAAACTATCCATTTGGGTAACTCTTTCTTCTGCTTTTTTCCAGTATGATCTGCATATTCAAGCCTGACATGCAATAAGCATGTTTCCTTTTATAGCTTAGCCATTCCACACAGTATAAAATATGCTAAAATACTACTTAAAAATCCTGCTTAGATAAACAATTAAGTTTAGTTTGTAGTTCTCCTTTTAATTTGTGTAATTTATCCCCACATATAAACATTTTAACTTTTAAGTTTTCAACTGTAACAAGACAACAAAATATTGAAAGGGTTTTAATACTTTACAAAGGCACTGTATGTTGTGGCTGTGGATGGATTACAGAGTGTGTTTTGTGGGCCAAATCCCTCGTCTCAGTCAGACACCTTTTTTTTTTTATTATCTATTTTTTTTAGGGACGTCAGACTATATGTCATGTGACCAAAAATCTCAAATCCCTTTGCTTGGCTGTTTCTCACTCCTAATTATTCTCTCTAGTCATCCAGGGGGAAAGTTTGTGTAAATTTGCAGTGGCTTAATTACTGAATAATTTAGACCATGCTCCAAATTAATGTAGACATTTCCATATTAATATGTTTGCCTTCTGATTCAACATTTATTTGTACTGTGGACAGGAGGGTAGCAATTACCATGGCATATCATAGCGGTTGTTCTGTTATTTCAGACATCATTATGCTGCTTGTCCACCGCAGTGTGACTGTGAGTACTTGTCTATAAGACACAGCTTGATACATTCCTCAGATATGCTCACTGTGGCTCTGTGGCTAAGATCTTGCTCGAGGAGAAAAGAGTGAGGGGGCACTGTTCGTGTTTGACAAGGTGAGGTCCAATTTAGAACAGCTGCTGTTTTTGGACGCATTTTTATATGCAGGAAAAATGAGGACAACAGCAAGTATCCAAACACCTGCCAAGTCCATACAGTGTCTCCTGGTCAGTGCAGCAGTACAGGCACTGAGGTTTCTGTGTCCCAGAGGGTTGACAGTTCTTTGTTCCTTTTATCTTCCATCCTGACCCACCTGTCCCTCCACCTTGCCTCTCTCTTTGCTTGCCTCCGAATCTCCCAACTGTTTGGCTCTTGTTAGGAGCTTGGCTTAACAGGTTGGCATCTTTCACTGAAACAGCACCCCCAGAAGAAGTTGTGACACTGAGAACTGTGGGCAGGTGCAGGCACTTCGATGTGTGTAGCGGTGTGTGGGGGTGTGTGTGTCTGTGTGAAAGAGAGAGAAAAAAAGACCTTTCTTTCTTGAGCTACAGTAAATTATTACAGTGAGCCCCTTCGTTAGGAAAGCCAACAGTCTCTGCTGTGTCCTATGTCTTCCTGTCTGACACCACTTCCCAAGTTCCCTTCACATGAGGCAAAACAAATATTTCCATCAGGGAACAAAAACCGCCCTCCTATATAAATCTGTCCATAAGGTTGAAAGTAAACAACTTGAAAAAGTTGATTTTTATCAACAAATGTCTTTGGTCATTATTACAAATCAGGCACTTTATAGCATAAATCTTGAATGTAAATCCTTTTTTAAAAATATGTTGGCCTGACTGGTTGTGTAGTAAGTAAGTCCAGGTATTTAACATTAGCAAGTATCTGCTACCAAACCATCATTCATGCAATGCTCCAAATTTTGTAGATGTTTCTAAAGCTGCCTTGGATGATGTCAATAGGACAATGACTTAAAAAAATGTGTAACATTTCTCTTTCCCCTTTTAAATGAGACACCTTATGCCATAATAATAAAAAAAATTAACTGGGAATTTTGTCAAATTAAAAACAGTTCCAGTTCATTTTGATCCAACAACGTCAGGTGTTTCAGACAGCTGAATATAAAAGGGTTTGAACTTTGCAGCATCAAAGTAAGTCCAAACATTAATCCAAAGAATGATCTCAGTAGACATAGTTTTTAAGTGGTTTAGACGAAGCCCAGAATTAAATCTTCCCAAAAATCTGTGGGCTCACCCGAATACAAGAAAGCACTAGTGTCCTCAAATCTGCCAGATTTGAAGTACCAACTTTTTTATTATGTTCTTTTTCCCCAATTAGATTTATTTGTTTTTAGATTGAACTGCAGAATACATGTGAAATTAAAAATGTACATAACATTTCCACATAAACCTGGTATTATAACACAAACATTATAGATCCACGGTAGATGTTTTGCATCCATACAGCTAAAATGTTACCTACAGGAGGACCACCTTCCCTCAAATCATCAACCATCCTCTAAGGTCCCGGTGAAACCACAACTCTTCATTCCACCCTCTGTTGGCACCAGATGATCTGTACATCCACAGGTTTCTTTAAAGAACAAATATGAAAGCCTGCCAGAACACACAACCTGCCTCCGTGCCTTCTGTCTGTATTTGGGTCTCCTCCTTTAAACCTTGTCACCAAATGCATAAAATATAACCTATGAATTAATGAACAAAGACGATGCAGATAGTCTTTAGATTTTGCCCTCCTCACACACACTAGCGCAAACACAGAGAACAAGAATTCCCTCATCCAAGCTCCCCACTGAACAGCCTACAGAGGAGGAAAAAAGTTATTTGTTGTTACTTCACCTCAGTGTGCTAGCAGGAAATAATCTATGACTTATTCAAGACTTTCTCTTTGTCATTTGTGCATATATCAAGTGGAAACTCTGCTAAAGAGTGGTGAGGCTTGAGAAACTGCAAAAGTGACAAAACTTTAGTTTTTCAGCCTACCTGTCTATAATTTTCAAGCCGCTACAAATAAACTTCCTATTTCAGCACTTTTTTTTTTTTTTACTCATGAAAATTTGTGCCTTGGCTTTGCTGGGTACATTCTTGGTGTGGTTGATTTAACTTTGATATTGTAACAGTTTAAGTAATAGCATAAATTGACTAAAGCAGATGTAGAAGTAAAACACATTTCTTTGTTTTTTAAACATTTTCAGAGGTTTACTGTCAAAAATAGCTTCCTAGGAACCAGTAAGAAAAGAGAGGGGCTAATCTGAATATTTCAGAAAAGGCTAATCTTCTTGTATTTTTACACAAAACTATATCTCAGGTCAACAGAGAATGGTTAGGAAAAGGACCAACATGTGTGAAATACCATCTCTGAATTCAAGTCAAGGACCACACCAAGTGCCACTGCTGTCAGCTAAGAATTAAAACTGAAGCTACAATTCACAACAACCAGACAGTACCGGTTGGAATTTTTTTTTTTTTTTTGCCCTACACATTTACAGAAATATTGTGCTGTCTGCCTGTTTCTTTGGGTTTGGCTAAAGTAAGTCTTGCCATGATTCTGTCTGAGGCAGTGCATTACTTCTTCGCCTTCACTACAATACATTAGACTGTTTCTTTCTTCTCTAAAGCAAATCCTGCCAAGCAATTCCTAAGCAACCATTTTTATATTAGAAAACAAAACATATTTGATTGAAACTGCAGAAAAATTTGCATCACTTACAGGCACCAGTTGGCCATACTGTAAATTTATGTGTAAAGGCTCCATTCATAATGACATTATTAGCTATGGCTCCTGTGGTTTTACAGTTGCCTGTGCCTGCAATGAGCTGATTAGTCCATGTGGAAATGATCTTACCTTTCTGTGTGTGTGTTTGTGTATGGGCACGCACATGAGTGTTGTATGGCTTGGGGTGCTCTGTTATTGTCTATCAGATGAGGGCCTTGTTCTTTTATCATTTCAAACAGTTCAATTTCTACCATGATAATGGCATTTTTAGGGGGTTAAGGAGATAAATAAATTTGTGCTGTCAACTCATTTAAAATCAAATGCCACTTAATTATAGCTGTATGTGTTTTCAAACACTTTGCATAATTTATTGTTCAGCTCCATCCTAATCTCCCGATCCTTATCGTGTCTGCCCTATTTTACCTCCTATGTCCTTATAATAAAATCATAATACACCCTCTTTCAGTTTTTCTTTCTGCTTTTTACTGCCAACAGCAGTGTGAAAGAGATAAGGAAGGCGATGAAAAGATGTTTCTTTTTTTTTAAAGTTATGCCTCACCTTGTAGGGATTTGATGTAAAGGTCTATTGTCAGCTCAGGAGAGCACAGTGTGTCTGCTCTCTTACACACAGCCCTCTGGCACTTTTGCATTTCTTACAAAACAAAATACAAACAGTGACAAAGTCTATGAAAGGAACAGCGCAACATCATGATTCACAATCCGCTTGTAGGCTTACCTATCAGAAAAACAAATGCAAGCATGACATCCCGATTAGATTTTGTTTTGCCGTCATCCACATGATTGTCATGAAGCTTCTGCTGTTTAGCATTCGTAATACACAGGTATTTCCTCTCAGTTCTTTAAAGCTTGTAGCTACAAAATTAAATAATTGAACAATCAAATTTTGGAAAAGGAATGATAGATGGTTTGAAAACTATTTAACAAACCAATCTGCAGGATGCATTTGTATTCAGCATCACTGAGTCAATTTGTTGTTGTATTTCATTTATAGCTGACAGTTGCTTGGAGTATGTTTCAACTTGGCTTGCATGTCTCTGGGCCATATGAACACATTTGACCTGAACTGTACTGATATACTGCTGACTGACTATTTCTAGCTTTTATCCTGCAGGAAGGTGTGCCCCCATCCCTGCCTCAAGTATTTTGTTTCTAATAGTTCCTTCCCTTAAGCTGCCTGCATTCAACTCCATCCAAATTCATTCACTCTGAACAGCTTTTCTGTCCTTGATGAAAAAAAAAAATCCCAACAAGGGCTTCTCTCATACATTAGCTGTTTTTCCTTAAATGGCATGTGGCAGATTTTTCTTTCTTTCAACAATGAAAGAAAGTTTCATTGAAAGTTGTCATTGTTTCATATGGCCAAATTTGTAAAGTGCAGGACCAATATTTGCCATGTGAACAGAATCTACCACCTGATCTCTGTAGCTCCTCTAGTGTTACCATAGGCCCAAGGTCGATTCTTTCATTAATGTTCTCTGTCAAGACTGTCAAGATGTCTTTTTATTTAATAATAAAGTATGTGCACACTAAGATTATTATATTTAGGATTCTGAGAGGATGAGAAGCATTCCTTTTATAATGTTCCTATTACAAAAGGAACATTTGTAATAGTTCCTTTTGTGCTGGCCTTTCACATGAAGAACTTTTATAGTACATTGAACTTTGTGGCTGTACCATGAAAATCTGTAAAACAGTTTAATGGTACGGATGTTTTTGCAATGTGGTGCACATTGCAAAAACAAAAATCGACTGTAAAGATTGACTTACCAATACAAAATGTAAAGGAAGCACACACCAGCTACGCATTTGCAGCTCTTATTACTTTGTATTCACAGGGCATTATGTGTTGTATAGCTGCAGCTGTTGAAGGGAGTGGTATAGCAATTGCCCTGCACAGACTGCATCATAAGCCAGATGTGATTCTTTAATCAGTGAATTTGGAAAGATTATTCAACAAAGTACAGCAAGCAAAACTATTGTTGACGTGTCTAAATGGAGCAAGAAACACTTGCAAATTCATAAACAACTGATAAAGAAAGCAAAAACAGACCTACGCTGGTACTGATTTGAAAAAAAAAAGGTTCTTATGTGGGACTTTATTGAGTAAAGTCACACACACAAAAGGACTTACGTCATGATGCTGTATCCTGAATTTAAAGCCAGTTAATGTCAGAAGTTCTGGCATTTTGTTTCCAATAAAAGCTGAACTTGGTCATGCTCCTGATGTAAGTCCACACACATTTAGTGAAGCCCTATCAATCTCTAACAGGAATATCAATAAACATAAAATTGAAGGAATTACCTCACCAACCTAACAAACTGTGCACAAGCCTAACTGTGTCACACAACCAGTGTTTTCACATAAGCGGTAGCTAACCAGGTAATTGATGGGAGGAGCATGCAGTTGTGAATCCTCTCTGCTGCCCTTCCATCCTGGGCCAGTCAATGGACCAGACAGGCTGAGGCTTAGTATATCACTGAGGTGCACTGCAGACAGATACAAGTCAATAGAGGAATGCTGCTTCTGAATATTCACTCAAGTGTTCAGTGGTGGGCTGAATATGAATTAGCACAGATAAGTTTAGTCAAAACTTTCATTGAGGCTTTATAAGGAATTCCTAGAAGAAATTAGGTGTGGGGAAGAAATAGTTATGCTAATGAAATTGTTAGTAAAAGTAAGTTAGAGCGACTTCACGGGTAGGTCACATTTACTCCAAGAACCAATGGGATACAGTCAGTGGGGGGTTTACAGCCAAGAATTCACAGCAGATAAACTAATTTAGTTTACAGTACAAACTTCAGATGGACACCTCCATAGATAATTACAATAAGTATATTGTTTAGCCTTAGAAAACCATCCATCATATATAGTGCAGCCCTTCCAAACACACTCCCCATGGAGAAGCATAAAGATATTGCTATTGAGTTTTCAAAATGTCAGGGCTATGGAAACCATTGTGCAATTACATAATGATTATTGCAAAAAAACTTTCTCGCCCTCACTCAGCGTGGCTGTAATATGCAATGGATGGCCATGGGGGTTCATTAGTGAGAACAGGCTGCTGTTGAAAAGCTCCAGTTTCACCTCTGATCCCGCCTAATGTGATTTGGACTCGAGATTGGTAGTGGAGAGATTAGATGCCGGCTCACCTCAGGGTGGGAACCGGAGAAGAAGACATACATCAATGTTGTTTGTGTTCAAAATCAAATGTCTTTGCACCTCTAATTTTCTCTGAAGTCTCTGCAACAACAACAAAAAAAAACTGTCTTGGAGGAATTTATAGTTTAATTTGTTTGGCGGTAACAGAAAATTGGTGGGCTGGTTTGTTACTCTCAAACTTACTAGACCACTGTTTGGACTATATGGTTTCGTTTTCCAATTCAACATATCAGCTCGCTTGTTTTGGAACTGAAGACTCAAAGAGTTAGCTACAGATGACAACTGGGTTAGCATCCGCCTCTTATTACCTCAGGTTGACCCCGACAGCCTGAGCTGCCAGTTGTAATGTCAACCTACTTCCTTTCAATTCCTTTCCATTAGTTTCCCACTTTGTCCAGCTTTATCCATATAGCCACTGTTTTACCTTCTCCATCATGTCTCTTACTTCTGCACTTTACCTCATCCTCCTTTCCCTGCTCATTAGGTCATACTTGTGGTGATTTGTCAGAGTGGCTGTGTTGATTAATAGGCCGACAAAGCCCCTATATTAGGGGGCTGTCAGCGGGGCTCCAGAATGCCAGAGCGGTCCTGCTGAGCCCCCCTCACCACCCAGGTGGCCCCATTTGGGCTAAATGAGCTGTGAAGGGTCCTGGCTATGCCGCCTGCCCCACACTAAGACTTTATGCACAAACACACGTTCAGGCATTGACACATGCAGGCCCACAAACACACACATGCATCTAAGTTGCAAGTGCACATGCAGGCACGCTCACGTACTCAACACCCTGGCTCTCACTGCCACGCACCCCTGCGCTCCCACATGATTTGTCACACTCCATCAATAGACAATAAGTTACTGCCAGTCTAGCCTGTCAATGGGCCCTGTCTTCAGCAAACCCCTCTCTATGCTGTCTCCGACCCTTGAGGGTATGGGGGTAGGGTGGAGCAGGAAGAAAATGGTGAGTATGTACTGGTAAGTATGAAGAAAGATTGGAATAAAAAAAAGAAAAGAGTGAACGTGTATGAATAGAGGAAGTATTGTATGTGGGTGAAGAAGAAGTGAAAAAACGAGGAGTGACAGAAAAAGAAAACCAAATGCATGGAGAAAATAGCTAAATTGCTTTTGTGTGTGTCCAACATTCCAGTGGAGGGTTTGTCTTGTTGCACAGGTGAGTAGCCGGGTCAAGGGAATGTTACCCTAAGCCTGCGTATTTCCTGTATGCATGGACTAAAACGGTTCAGCTGCTTCAAGCCAATCACTTGGCTTTGGAGTCAGAGGCGGGATGTGCGCTTGAGTGCACATCGATGTGAACAGCCCTCTTTGTGAGATTATTTTTTGTTTCCCCCTAAAGTAGAGGGAAGAGACCTTGGTGGATGAGATCATACTTGCGAGAACACACGAGCGGACACGCCTTCCCAATGATTCAATCGAATAATGGGCTCAGGGTGGAAAACTGGAATCTGTGAAGGTCAAAAAAAAGTATGAACGGTAACATCCACCAATCCAGGCTACTGTTTCAGCTTCGACACTCTCATTATTGCTGGCCAGCTTCTGCTCATTATCAACTAACCTCGTCAAATACACTTCACAATCAGGCTGTCCTTAACAGACAGATGGGATGGACCTTCTAGTAAATGACAGAGCAACTGGTATGAAGTGAATCTTTTAAAAGACCACTCAGTGAACAGGTCATAGCACATATAGTGCTCTATTAGTACTTTATATCGAAGACATACTTGATTAGACATCTGGAGAAAGAAACAAAAACTGTTATGTTATCTTACCAAATACTATTTAATTGTACTAATGATGATGCAAAATAATTATATCAGCAATGATTATAGTCATTATGAAGTCGTTATTCCTGAGACTGTTGAAAATCTGAAAGGCGGATAGATACCCTGTCTGAATGGGCAGCTGTTACTGAAGATGTAAGCAACAGACAGCCCTACCATGCTGGCAATATGGACGACCATGAAATTAAGACCCAACGTATAGTAATTATAATGACAATGAGCTTTGTCTGAAGTGTCAAGTATCAATCTAACACTTGCCAAGAAGCTTTCATATCATAGCTAATAGGCAGTTGGTGAGCTAGGCTGCTGCCAACCACCGAACTGGGCTATTCATGAGTTAGCCCTCGTCATTGTGCTTAGTGCTTGATGTAACAGTAGCACACCCATCAGTTACATGTGCCCCCATGCAAATGAGTGCATTAGAGGAGACCTCAGAGAGCGGAGTGTGGCCAATAAATTTAGTTGGGGTGAGAAATGTAGCTTATACCATGCGTGTCCAACCCCATCTATTTAACCTAATTACACACACCATACTAGGTAATAAAAGTCTGCATGCCATCAATTCTGACACCTCATTCAGGGCACTGCAAGGAATGTCTATTAGGATCTATAAATCCTCAGAATGGAGATGTTCCCCAGGAGTAAGGTGTGTGCAAAGGTGTCTCTGTGGGCGGGCCGTATCAGCCCTTTGAGTGCTGTGTGTCTCGGGCGATTAAGTCTGCAGAGACTCCCATACATTTATGGTGCATGGGAATGCATGTGTATGTCTTTTAAACTATATGTGCTGTTATAATGCAACCGAGTGATGCAACTTAGCACCCTGAATTAAGACTTTGAAGTCAGCTTTGGGAAACAGGACAGATGTAACAGACGCTCGAAGACTTTGTCGACAGAAATTGGACAATTTAAGCTTGATGAGTTCTCACCTACAGCTGGACTCACTGGTTTTTTCTTCTAATGTTCTAATCTGTTTATTATGACATGCTTGGACATGTTTGGAGTTAATTTAAAATCCAAGACAGCACCAGAAAGCTAGAGGAAGCCTTTTTGTTCTTATTTGTTCAAATTTGAATGTTGTTGTTATATCTTTAGAAACGGCAACTCAACGTTTTTTGAAAAAAATCAATTAGAAAAAAGTGTCCTACTACTTCTGACTAATGCATCGTCACACAAAGGGTGATAACATAGTGAATGAGTTCAGCCATCTCTGTTCTCTTTGTTGGCTCTAATCCAATGTGGAAAAAAGACAAAACAATGAATAGTTTGATTCAAACAGCCGTCAAACAGGTGAACCATTTTAGTTTTGGCTGGCCAATCTTCCCACCCAGGTGCTTCATGTCACTCCTCGACAAGCCCGTCACGCCTCAGACCAGGCAGAACATGGCTGCTGGTACTTTTCACTTTCACGCTTTGCAATGAAGCAAACGTTTATAGTCCGTGTTTTAGCCGTAGAAGGTTGGGAAAACAGATATGGTCACAGTAACTTCACTTGCAGTCTGCTTTGTCTAAAGTACACCTGAATGTATGGCAGACCCCTATCTGTGGTTACAGACTGAAGATGAAATGTTAAGATGAAG
Organism: Girardinus metallicus; assembly: GCA_903067095.1. Taxonomy (NCBI): domain Eukaryota; kingdom Metazoa; phylum Chordata; class Actinopteri; order Cyprinodontiformes; family Poeciliidae; genus Girardinus; species Girardinus metallicus. The sequence goes on from CAEGAE010096027.1 coordinate 50,604, forward strand.
GACAACTGACAGAGAAGGAAGAAGAGGAGTGAAAAACAAATAGCTAAAATATGATGTGCACACATTTGAACAAGTAAAAGCTTTCTGCGTCTACATGTGCATAGAGTCTGTGTCTCTCATGCACGGATGATTTTTTTGTATGTTACGCACCCCGCTGCCAATTTCTAGCTCCAGCAACAACAACAAAAAAAAAGAAATGGTGGAGGCAAGGAAATAAATAAAAGGATCACCACACCTGGATTTCCACTCCAGGATGTCATCCATGGAATTCAGCGGAAAAGCTAATCCATCAAACTCTCTTTTAAAAAGACGAGTGTGGGTGTGTGAATTTTCTATTAAAAAGGATTACTCCATTACCAAAACAAACCTAAAAGCCAAGCTTGGAATACACGGATTGGTAAATTGATTTATGGCTGATTTATCTCGCACAAACCTGAGGCAGTGCCGGCTTTCGCAAAATACGGGCTTTGAGTCACAAACAATTACTGTTTCATAGAGCTGCCTAAGGAATGATGGTAAAGTCACAGCAGCTGGTGTCAGTACATCAAACCATTGTGGCCTGTATCACTGTGGAAAATGCTAATTGGTTGTGATTGATAGAGAGCTTAGTTGGGAGGGGGGTTGAGTCTTATTTTGAAAAACGCAAACCTTGCTGAGCTGCAAACATTAGTATGTTTTCACACATCTAGAGATCTGAAAACAAGAGACACTCCAACATGCAATATTTTCATGAACACAGAAAGCCACACACAATGCCAGTTTAAAGTTAATTCATGCTGTTGGTTTATGAGGATTATACCCTCTTTCATTGTCGCATGTTTAGTGCATTGGACCCCATCTCTACTGCCGAGCACTAGGCTTCAAAGCTACTCCAGTGCAATTGTTGCCTCAGTCACCTATTACAAACAACACACTTTTAGAGAAAAGGCTGTAATTGTGCAAAAGTGTGGCACAAATGGCTTTCTAACATTACTGTATGCCTTTCTTCAATGCCAACCCCTACACAAGACCCTGAAAGCTCTCCTCAATTGAAGTTTGGCTTTCATCCAGCATAAAAGCTATGTTTGCAATTGAGCTTTGGCGCTATACCTTTTCTCGCCTTTACCTCCACCCTGTATGCCTTGTTTTATATGAGTGCACAGCACCAATGGCTTGAGTAATGGCTCCAAAATGCTTTTTTTCTCCTTCCCTGAGCAGAAATCACTGTTTTTGTGGGTCATGTAGAGGTAACTTTGGGACACATACAACTCATACAGAGTATTGCTATTTCTAATTCTCCTGTCTCCAGTGTTTTCTCTTTTTTTCCATCTCTATTCTAATGGTGAAACCATTCTGCAGCATTCTACAGGCCCCATACTTTTGCCTAGCTCACAGCAATATACAGGCACAGTAAAAGTAAGAGAACGAGACAAAAGAAGAAGAAAAACACAGTGGAGGGACAAGAGGCAACAAAGGTCAACCACAGAGCTTTTTTCTGTTTGGAAATGTTAAAATCAAAGAGAAGCTTCTTTCTGTAAGAGGGCTTGCTGGAGGGTTGTGGATTTCCCACTGCTGTTGAATGTACTGTAACAAAATCAAGGTTAGTATAAAAAAAACCTGATGACTGTTTATGAACTTACATGAGTTAAAACAGTACACTTAACAAGACTTGTTGCCACTTTGCACTTAGCACCAGTCTTAGGAAGGCCGCTTTAGTGTTGAAAAGGTTACTTTTGCAAAAATATATAACAATTTTCTTTTTTTTTTTTGCTCTACCTCCACTCTGTGTTAGTATATCTAATTTAAAACACTCATCACTCTGCTTGCCTTCTTTACATGTTCAAAATGGACACAGGAAGGTGCCTTCAGGTCAGACCCCCCATTGACTCACCTACTACTGACGTAATGTCCCCCGACACATATCTTCTCTCACACATTAGGCACGTTGAGGGTGCAAGCATGCATCTGTGTGCATGTTCATAAGTGGTTAGAAGCACGAGCAGGCTGCAGACAGTGGCCACTGGGAAATCAAGAAGCACTTTGTCATGCATCCTTAAATGTGTGACACTGTGTCTCGTGAGACAGAGCCTGATTGGTCTATGAGGCATCAGAGAATGATGGGTGAGTGATGGCCTCAGGGGGATATGTGTGCATTGTGTTGAATGTGCGTGTGCATGTGTATGTGTGTCTTGGGGTTAGAGACACAGGACAGGACTGTGATGTCTGGGTGGCACCCTGTCAAAACCAGCTGGCAACATGTCGTAATGCTATCATAGGGGAGTCATACGGCACAGGATTCGCCGACTTCACGATTCACATTGTTTTAACCCATATGTGATCCTAGTACAAATAAGGAGAGGGAAGAACAACCAGCCTTTAAATCCGCCACTCACACTTTAGAAAATGATTTGTTCAACCAAAGGTAATATATGGAACACATGTCAAACTATGAAACACACATGCACGCGCCAAAGACAAATAAAGCACACGCTGTAAACAGAACTAAAGTTTCTGTTAAACTTTCACATTTACTCAACATTCTTTGTTTAATATAAATGTGAAATTGTATGAAGCAATAGTTGTTTGGATGAGTTTGACATGAAGGCATAATGTGTCTGTCTTGCATCCATTTTCTTTGTTTTTGTTGTTGCTGAGTTTCACATTTAAAATTTTCTTTAAGTATCTATGTCACTGAAAACATTATAAAAACTAAATTTGACTCTTGGTGATGGCCGCAACAATGCCAAATTACAAAATGCAAAAAATGTTTTGAAAAAGTTTGGAAAAAAGTAAATAAATTTCCATTTTACACCCCGTATCAAAAAAGATTCTGAGCGATCTCATTACAAGTAGTTAACTCTACATTTAAATGCCCCCAGGATGCACTGAAGAACCAGAAACTTAAACTATGTTCATCACTGAAAACAGAAGGATTGGGTGTGTTAGGTTTCTTACTTTGCTTGTCCAGAGTTGTGGATAAATCGTGTAAATCACTGTCAAGGTTCACTACCAAACTAATGAGCTAGAGTGGAATTGCTCAGTTAGTAAAATATGACGAATTTCAGAGGTTCTGTGACAGCCAGTCCTTTAAACAGCTCTAAAATATATTACGTCCTTATTGGTCAGGTGGAACCATTTTAAATACATAAATACAATGAGACACATCAAAATAAATATATCAAATAAGACATTCAGATTTATATTGAAGGGGCAGACAGCAGACGAATTGTGCTTCTCTTAGCAAGCTTTATAGAAATTAGTTTCTGTCTTAAATTCTGTAATAAAGCGGTGACCTTTCTAAGCATCAGTAGTACTTAAAAAAGTAAAAAAAGAAGTTTTTAGCTTGAAAATTGCCAGCCCTCTTCTGAAAACCAAAATTAAAAAGAAACTGATAACGAAACAAGTTTCCTGTGGACTGATTTTTAAAATTAAGTAAGCAGTTTGTTCTTTAAGAAAACTTTCTTACACCTATCCATTCTCAATACCAGCTTAACATTTTCTGCAGTGAGAGGATGAAAGGCCAAGAGATGTAGCCAGTTCATCAAAGTTGCATAAAATATCTATTCTTTTTTTTTGTTAAATAAAGTTACAAATGTTTGGAAAAAATATACAGACATGAGCTAAAGCTGATTCATTTTGTCACTGTACAAACCATGGTTTGTTATTCAGTGGAAGGTCTAAAATCCAAAACCAACAGGGGGCAGATGTAATTATCAGCATGTCCCCAATATTTACTGTCTCCTAATCAGCTGCTGACATGGTACAGACAATAGCCTGTCAGCTTTATGTTGAGTTTATTTTTATTCTATTTTGCTCCTGCCGTTTCATCAGCAGATAAGGACTGGCATGGTGTGAGAGCAAGTGTTTAACTCTGCCTTCGTGGTCTCTGGTTCTGATCGATGGAACCACCTCTTACCACTAGAGAGGTGGAGGGAAAGAGAGGGAGAGAGACAGAGGGAGGATTTACGCTGGCACCGCATTTTTTTGTCCAATTAATATATTGCCAGTGTGTTGCGTATTTTACATGACAAAGGAGGGTAATATTAAACTGCCATTTGTAATGAAAATGCACTTTGCAAATTAAAAAGTGCAGAAACCCAATTTTTCCCACCTCTTTAGGAAATAAACAGTCCTTAACCAATTAAAGTGCATTGTAATAATTCTGTGATTTATTGCAGGTTGTTTAACTTTCAAAACTCAGCTAACCTATATTAAGGTCACAATCCATCATGTCTTGCATGGAGTGCTGTGGAGTAATGGCTGTTGTATTAGCTGCTTTTGATGATAGTATGAAAGAAGTATTAGCACTTGTCAACAAAACTGCTTACAACATAACATTAGCATGCATGAGCTGCGTCGCCTATTCATTATCTTGGCAGCTCCACACACGCCGCTGCAGCTTTCTATAACATTTCGCCGGGCCTGGAGCACATGCACGCTGTTTGGTTTTAAGATAGAGCGGCTACATGCAAAACACGGGGCACGCTCTGGTTGCAATGCAAACAGACAGAGAGGAGATGAAACTGTCTCCATGATGCTATAGACAGAAGAAGGGAGGGAGTAAGGGACAGATTCAATTAGGAATGTAAAGGATAAACGAGATCGCTCTCTGTGTTTGCATTGATCACTTATGTAAAGCCTGGAATTATGTGCTATAAACACTGAAAAAAAAATGATCATGGCCATGTGAGCAAAAAAATAAAAAAAAATCAAGACCGATGATGAAATGCAAAACTGCACTGATAAGATAAGCAACACTGTAGAGATCAGTTGAGGATGAAGGATGACTGGCAAGAGAAAAGGTTGAGCCGATAGAGACAAATGGAAAGATGTGGGCACAGACATAGAACGACCTAAGCCACAGGGGTAACATTCGGAGGGGTGTTGAGGCAGATACAATGTGGGAAAAAAAAAGTGAGAGAGAGAGAGAGAGAGTTAGCTTCTGTTTGAGTAGCAAGTGATTCAAAAGACACAAGAGATAGACGTGATGACGGGGTTGAGAGCAGGAGAGAGAAAGCAGAAACAGATGTAAACAGAGAGTGAGTTACAGCTGAACAGCGCTGAAGGGCACGGCAGGGTACCAGCCATGGAGAGAAAGATGCAGAGATGCGGGGCGGTGTGACATGGTGACATTTGCCTCCGTAAATGGGCTCTCTGGCTTTAGCCGCGCAGTCTGGTGCGATGCCCCCCGACTGTGAGCCAAGAATGCACTTAGCTCAACAAGAGCAAATGAATGGCCCTGTTTTGACTTCTACCATTACACTCCTTCTCCCTGATAGCTGGTGCTGGGTAGAGTAGGTCTTTGTTGGAGCACGGGGTTCCCTGCATGTTTAAACACCCTTGCGCCATGGTCTAATTACTGTGTTAAATCAGCACTTGGATAATTTGTGGATTAAGTAGACAGGTCTCAATTCTGTAGTTGTAACTAATTTGGTCTATTGCACTTCTGAAGAGACTAAGATTACCGTTCATTGGTAGAAACGGCCATATTACGATACATATAATGCGTTGCAGAGGTATTTATATCTCATGAACATCTTGACAATTTGTCACATTACAAATAACAAACTTCAGTGTTTTTTATTAGGATTTAATTGACCAACAAAAGAGTACCATATAATTGGGAGGACGAAGGAAAATCAAACACGGTTTTCAAAATTTCTGTCATGTAATCAAGCCTTTTACTCTGTTGCCCATAAATGAAATTTAGACCAGTTGAATGAGGATGGATGTCACCAAGTTATTAAACACAGTCCACCTGTGAGTAATTTAATCTCAGTTTATGCAGATGTTGTGTGAAGGCCTTAGAGGTTTATTAAAGAACCTAGTGGAAAAATGGCATCATGTAGACCCAGGAAGTTGTGCTTAGAGAAGATTTAGTTCTGAAAAATTCCCAAGCTTTGAACACATAATGAAACAGTCTTCAATCATTCATCCAAAACTGAAATGTATGGCACAGCTGCAAATCATCATTTATCTAAACTGACAAGCTGGGCGAGGTCAGCATTAATCAGAGGAGGAATCAAGAAGATGATGGTAACGCTACAGAGGTCTGAAAACATGTCAACAACTTTCACCAAAGTCATCATGCTACCTATTCAGTGGAGCTAATTGCAGCATCTAAGGATTCATGTGTCCCTGGGCAACACAGCTGAACATCAGGCTTAGATTATTCAGTTTATTGTTAAAATTAATTTAAGGCATAGATCTTGATGAGACAAGAGATGAGACAAAAGAATATATTTCTAATTTGTTTTGCGACTTAATCTTAAACAGATTGTTTTATGTTGGCTAATTGTAATTTTATCATTCAGACTTTTAATTTTACGAAATCCCAGTTGGCCACATTAGGTAAAAAATTTAAATGCTTATTGGTTACACAGGAAAAAAATGTTGCTATTTGACCTGTCATGTAGTAACCATTACTCATCTGTCTCTGATCATTCAGTCTCTTAAGTCCCACTGCATGTGTTGTTATTTAAATCTTTCTCACTCTCTGCTTTTCCTCTGTAGCTCCAGCTCCCTGATGATTATTCATGTGCATTTAACTCTGAAACAGCCCCTCATTAACTGTGGCACGCTGGGCCATACGTTGGGCCAAATTACGCAGCTCTGACATACACAAACCAGCAGGAGGGGGAGGAGGACAGGAGGGAGTAGAGCCATTGGGATAAAAGGCCTGGCTCTCTCCTTGGTCCTTCTCTAACCACAGATAATGGCTGCCAACGTGTCTGTACGGCCTTTTAAAGCAATCAGCAATTTCGCTTTTTGCAGAGCCTGGAGCTGGGATTGAGGAAAAGGGAGAAGAGGGGGAGGGTGTTGAGGAGCTGGAGGCCGAGGTCGGCGAGGACGTAAACACAGAGTCAAGATTGGACTCTTAACATCAAACAAGCGGGAATGAGGAAATATGGAAAAGTTGGACAGGGGACTTTCTTAGTCTAAGCAAGAATAACAACAGTCTTTTTGTTCTTCAATTTTTGGTAGTATTTCTTTCTAAACTTTATTCCAAAAGTGCAATTTATGAAAAACGTCTTTGTGGATTAAAAAAGGATGCTGCTTAAGCAAAGCAGCATCCTGACCAGCTTTACTGGTAGAACAATCCGCAGACTTTACTCTGCAGACTTTACTCTTTCCAGTTATGCAGATTTATTTTTTGTGTTGATTCATTTATTGTTTGCACAAATACCTGCAAAACTGATTTAATGAGGTTCTAGCTGAGAGAGATGTGAACACTAAAACTACAACATCAGTGTACTCAGAAATGATGCAAAGAATGCCTTTCCTCTTATTTTGACTGTACCTAGGAAGCATTTCAGACCTTATGATCTGTCTATTTTTATGTAAAGTAGATATTTCCATTGTTATCAAATCTGTTTTTGCTGAAAATAATGACAAAAGTTGCTAGGACATTTACTTGGCAGCCATTTTGAAAAACCTATATTTAGCTCCAACAAGCATCAACTCTGATCAGCTTCCCTCTCCTTATAAAAAATTGCTTTTCCCAAAGAATCACTCTACCACCACTATGTTTAAGCATAGGGATATTTTCAGGGTTAGTTTTCCACCAGACATGGTATTTTGCATAGTCAAAATTAATTTGTCTCGTTTGACAAAAAACAAAACAAAAACATCTTCCACATATTTATTGTGTACCTGAGTTGCTCATTATAGCCATCTACATTTGAAGGGATAGCTTTTGTTTCATGTTGTAAATGATGAAAAGAAAATTCCTCTTCCTTCTGGATTAAAATTCTTTGCAGCTATACATAAGACATGATATAAAAAGATGTCTTTAAAGGCAATGTTGCACGAAGGCTATGATGGAAGCTGCATACTTCACATGCTGATCCCTGTGCTTATTCTAAATGAATCATTTTCATGAAGTCCTTCATTAGCACAGCAAACAAGGCTAAATAATCTAAACAAAAAAGGGGAAAATAGCTGCCCAATTAAATCGTATCGTATGTATGAAGCATTTTAAGTGATGATGGCTACAATTATTTTTCTTGCTAATGCAGCACTCGAAGACCACAGCACAATCAAAAGCCTTTATCATTCATTATCAGCTGAAGTCCTAAGAATGATGATCGCCAATAAGTGGTGGGAAAGTGTAACAATGGATCTCTGTAACAGACAAATCAACCCTTAACAGAGAAATTAACCTTCAATCATCACAACAGCAAGGTGATTAGTCTCAGTCTGACAGTATGTATGCCCTGGGCCATCTCACCCTCTCTCTCTGTTCTTCTCTCTCTCACACACAAACACACAATGGCAATCACGTCTACTACATGTGACATGAAGGGGACCGCAGAGAGACATTCTGACATTTTACAGGACATAATTCACAAGTGGCTCATGCTAAAAAATTTTGCTTTTTACTACACCTCGCAAAAGTATTCCTAGTTCTTCAACTTTTCCACAGTTAGTCAAATTAATAATAGCTCCTAAATGAATGGAAGTGAGACATGCCTTTTATTTTATTTTTCTACAAATAGCATTTTAAAAACTCTGTTGAACACTTGTATTCAGCTCCTTAACTCTGATACCCCTAAATAAAATACAGCATACCCAGCCTTAGAAAATTATTTAATTCATCAGCGTATAATTTTGTCTTAGAGAGATCAAATGTGAGTTTGTTTGTTTTGTTTGGGTTTTTTTTTAAGCATAACATCACACTGTAAAACACAGTATGAGCAGCACTATGATGCAGGGACAATTCTCTTCAGAAGGGGTTGGCACAGTGGTCATAGCTAATGGGGAGTTGGATAGAGCCAGCATAGGGAAATCCTGGGAAAAATTTTGGGCAACAACCTCTAACATTCAACCACAGCAACAGAACTGAATGGTCAAAATGTATTAAATATTTTCAAAGCGAACATAGGAGGATGTATATAATCTACATAGTGAATTTAGCTTGGATTCAGATTCTTCTACATGTCAAGTTAAAAGGAAGAAAAGCCTGCATAGCTTTTTGCCATCTGGGAAAAAGCTCCTGCTATAAATCCATAGAATAGGTTTTATATGGTTTGTAGAGTACGCAGGGTATAATACTGTCAGTCAATGCTTTTAACAGAATCAATTAGAGCATGCTGTGTTTGTACAGATCAGCTACAGATGAACCATAATAAGAGAATGGGAAAAGACAAGTTTTGGTTGACCTTAGCCATCAACTAAACAACGTAAGCATTACAAATCGGTCTTTATTGAACAGCACATTAAAATTACTCATCACCACATCTCCCTGCTAGTAGTTCGGCAATCAAATGAAAATGTGTTGTAATTTGATAGCTGCTGCGATAGTGACCTCAACATAATGTGAGTAAATACCCTTTACAGCGAAGCAGAATTGAGACTAATTCTACATAGCTTGTCACATCTGACGTTGGGCCTTAAGGTTTCTGTGGGGGGAGGAAGGGTTAGTGCCATATGCTCAGTAAATGACAGCTACATAACAGCAGTGTGACAACACAGAAGTGCATACTTCTCATGGGATATAGAGTGTGTGTATGTGTGAGAATCACAGATGTTACAGTCTGAGGTCTGGTGCAGATGGCACTGAGCACACTTGTCACTGAGCTCTTTCCTGTAAAGAGCAGCAACCTTACACACGCTGATACCTAGATTGTGCTTAGAGTACAGGAAAATCCATTCTGTATACATTCGGTCACAGATACGGTGGTTCAGTTAATTAGATGAGTCAATTAATCAGATCATGATTTAAGTGGCCCAGTTTAAGATAAATTAAACAGGAAGCCACTAAGACAATACAAAGTTGAAGAAAGCAGCTGTGTTAGTTGTTTTGGTCCACTTGGAGAGCCAAACTAAACAAAGGTGTACAAATACAGAAGGGAAAATATACCTAATGCTTTTTAACCACAGTATAAGATATGACATACAAAACTCCACTTGCAGTTTTGGATAAAGTAAAATATTTCCTTTTTGCTGCTTCATGGGCAGAGGTAACTGCACCAACCACATGCCTACTCCCCTGATTGAACCATTTCTAACTTATTATAAACATTATCTTTAATATAAATAACACATCATACAATTCATAAACATATAAATCTCAACAATCTCTCTATGTGATTAAGAAAAAAAATCACATGAAGTAATGGTTTTACAAACAACAAGCTGCTTTTAAAGCATCTGTAATCAGTGGAGAAAAATTCAGTTGAGATATGACCAATCAATATATTGAGCCTTTTCTTGTGTGTTTTAATCTAAAGTGGTCCTCATGCTAAGAAAGCTTTCTAAAATGCCCCTTTTCTTATTTTAAGAGATAACATAAATGGTTAACAATTTTTAAATTGTTTTCTAAAGAGTCTCTGTTCAGTGTAGAATATTCCTGTGGAGGTCTGACCTGCATAAAAAATTACAACGTTTTAATAGCGAAGGTCAAATTCGTCTCATACTCCATAAAATTTACAGTACTTTAACTTAATTTACATACAGAATTTTGTGTTATTACACCTGCGATGTACAGCAACATCTTGTTATCGGTGCACTGTGAGCATGCAGATGGGAAACTCCTTTTCTTTTTGCTTGATGGTACTCCCCAGGCAGTGCCACCCTGAGCACAGAGCCACACTGCATGCATTAAAAAAACGACATTACTGTCTGTGCAGCAGACGTATGTTACATGAAGCTGCAGAAAATATAGAAAGTCTGTTCCTATAGCCCTGAGACTACTATAGTGTTTAAGTGAAAAGATGAAAAATATTTTTAGGTTATTTTCCATTGTTTGTAATGACAGAAAATGTAAAACATTTACAATTTCGGAATTTCAAAATCAGAAAGTATTTGGTCTAAAATAAAACTGAAGTGTTTCATCACCATCTGTTATAATGAATTTATGCACAAATCCAGTTTAAAAGACTCATTTAATCATTTTTAGTGTCAGTTAAAAGTCAGTTAAGGATTTTGTGCTCAACCTTTGAAGCAGAGGCAACACACCATTTGCTACCAGGCACAGTCACATACACAGAAAAGGAGGGGGGAAAAAAACAGCACTCAAACTAAATTATTTAGCTCTTATGGCATTTTATAAAAAATGCCTTTAAACTTTTGAGGAGAATAATTTTCCTAAAAGGGGCAATATTTAAAAAAAGTAGTTTCTGCCAAAATGCCAGATTTAATTGTTATCATTGTCCTCAACTAAACAAAATTATTCTGACATTTTGTACTAAAAATAAAAGTTCAGACAAAATGGTATTTCATTAAACATGCAAGACTCATTTACACTGTCAAAAACCAGTCAATCCTTATATTTCCCTAAGCATAAATAGACTTAGTCCTATTACAAAAATTTCACTGTATCAGACTTTTATGTGGACATGGATGCCAAACAATATGTAAGCACTGACTTGCGTAACATGGTACAGAGTGGAGGAGAAGATCTCACAAGTCAAAAAGCCAGTTTGACAGCCATACACTCCACAGTCATACACAGCATAAACACACTGAAGAACACAGGGTAAAGGTGTCCTCTTGGGGGTTAAAAAAAAAGCCTCAGGGGATTTGCCTTAGTGCAGAGTGCCACCTTGTTGTCAAGAATGCAATGACATGTTTTTCTTGTCTCCTTTTTTTCAAACCCACATCTGACAGATGCTCACATTCGAAACAGTTGCTCAGTTGATTCTAACAATGAAAACGCTACTAAGATTAGCGATTGCTGTTATTATTAAAGAGAAATGGCAGGACGTGGGCACCATGGCATAAGTGGCTCAGCTGTATCCTTACGTCATAACATGACAAACAGAATCTTACATTTCTACATTTTCACTGCAGTCTCCTAATTAGCGGTGATCTTTCTGTGTGTAATCAGTCTCGGCATAAATCCAGCTGTTCTGTGAACGTTTCACAGGTCAATTAAACAATATTAGTGAACAAACATGCAGACCAAGGAACACATTCAGAGTTTACAGCATGCTTAGGTTATAGTGTAATAGCCAAGCTTAGGACAGTTCATTAGGATATGTTCAAGATACAGGATAGTATCAGATGATCAAGACGCAAAGAACTACAGCTGAGATGGGAGAGTATATTGACTGAACAAATATTAGGACTTCACTCCATACACCTATACTTTATAGAAAACAACCCATGTAGGGACTCAACAACATGTGGAAGAAGATCTAGACAGGCGAGATGAGTAAGTGTGGGATATACATCAAAAGTCTTGCCACTGTAATTGCAGCAAAAGGTGGTACCACAAAGTACTAAATCTGGAGGGCTGAATGTTATTTTTTCAGATTTTTATAGGTGAGAATTTTTAAAGAGCAATAATTATTTCCCATATTGTTTTTAATATTTGTGATACTGTGTGTTGGACTATGAAAAAAAAAAAAATCCAAAAAAGAAACGTGTTTGTAATTCCAGAAAATGGGAAAAAGTAAAAGGCATATTATTATGTTTACAAACCACTGTTGTGTTATGTGTTGAAGATATCTACATCTTCAGTGTTGGATTTCAATGTTGAAGAAAAGATGCATTAAGGGTATCTCTTTACATCAGTTTTTAAAATACTAAAATTCACTATAGTAAAAATGTAATCCTCATTTGAAACTGAGCTGTTAGTATGTCATGACAGTCATGAGGCTGTCAATAGTAGTCAGCCACAGGCTTCCTCAGTTTTGCTTCAAGACTGATTCTTCCTGCATCACCATCAAATGATGCCCTATGATTTAGAGGAGCATTTAATTTTTTAAATATGTTTTATTGGCTCTACTGGCCTTTATTTGAGTAGAAAGACAGGAAAGTGGGTAATGAGAGAAGGAGAAGACATGCGGCAAAGCTCATCAGGCCGGGACTTGAACCTGTGACGGCCGTGTTGAGGCCTCCATACTAGGGTTGTGCTTTACCTCTGTGCCACCACAGCACCTCAGGGCAGCATTTAGTTTCAATTTAATTTAATTAATTCAAAACTAAAGTATTTTTGAAATTTAACTGAAGTGTATGCAAAAATGTGTGGTTGGGAAGGCATCGGCATCAAACTCATATTTAGGACTGTGGTAACTGAAATGCAGCTCAGTACATGGTGAGATATACTAGGTAAAGGGTTTCACTTAATGAGGAGAGAAGGAAGGAAGGACTGAAGGGTCATTTTAACAAGACATCTGGCTCAAGCTTATTTCTCTCTGGGAGGAGCCAGAAGGGGAGAGCAGATAGCAGGAAAAAGTGTTTGACCTTGAACTTGTTTGACTGGCATGTTCTCACACACAACATCAAACTCTAACAAATGCCCATATGCTGAACACTATGAGGTCATGTGTGCTGTTTTCTGTACGGGAGCTGGTTTCTATGGAGCAAAGGAAAAACAGTGTGAAGCCGGCAGGGTGCTGACACATTAGAGGTGGAGACAAGAGGATGGAAACGCTGTGCATCTCTGTGCTGTAATTGTGATGGGAGGTTTCTTTTGCATGTATGTGCCGGACAAAATAAAGGTTACGGCAGCTTCTTACACACACACACACACGCCCACACCCCCGCACACACTTGCACACCCCGTACTCTTTTTCTATATGCATACAAGATCCCTCACACACAACCTCCCTGTGCCTCTTGAAGTATGCAGTGTGTGTCTGTGTCTGCTGCATATGTGGCCCCATGCATAAACAATGTGCCCTGAGAGACAGTGGAGTGTGATACTATAGCCCTTAGCACAGCTCCCATGAGCCTCTCTGTCCCCACTATAACCACTTTCACACTCAGTCTCTCTCTCTCTCTCACACACACACACACACATGGAGATAGGGTAAAATAAGACAGAGAAGTAAAAATAAACAGGAATGTGTACAAAAGGCAGCACACACAAGACAAATACATGTTTACTGCCAAACACATTCAGACATATAGGGATGCTCCATGTATCCCTGCAGGTAAGCATACACTTAAGCATCAAATGTACAAAAAACATTTTGGAGATTAAAAAAGGCCTATGAGGTAACACTGTGAAAGTATTTACAGGATACTACAGAAGCAAAAAGATTTCCTCTCTTTTCTTTTTTGTCACACTTAAACATCTTTGATTATCAATCAAATTTTATTATCATACAAAAGCCTCATACACACATAGCAAGGTCTTTGTAAAAACAAATATCTCCCCTACGCTGTTTTAAAAAATAATACTGAACACATGTGATTGTTTACAAAAAGGTTTTCATTCACAAAAACCTGCATAAATACGCCACTTTTAAACATCCCGAACACACCACGGAACACTCCACCGCAAAACTAAAGCCTATGTCAAAATCCTTCAAAACAACCACGACAAAACTGGCAAAGGCAACGTTGAATAGTATTGTGCTTTGGTATTGGGAGGGAGAGATGGTGTAAAACAGCTGACCTCCAAATGATCTTTCTCCATTGCTCCTCAACGTATTTCAGCAATTGGGCGTTAAAACAAACAAATAAAAAGCACCTGAACCGACACAGAAAAGCAGTAAGTTTTTCTCCACACAATGGCCAAGTCAATAACAATGGTCGCACAGGTGAAGTCAGCGCCACATTATTTGCCACAGATCGTGATGCGTGGACTCCTAAGACGCGATCTTCCCATTACACACAAAAAAATACAGGATTTTCTCAGATGTCTAGTTGGGCGATGGTTTCACCAATAATATTTTTAATGATATTAGAGTTTTGTGTGGATGAAAAACCAAATTACATAATAATGTATTCTTGTCCCCAGATATCCCACTATGTGTGGACTAGTCCGAAGTCTGTAAGCGCTTAATGTGAATTCATTAAGCGCTTACAGACTTAACAGTATTTCAGAAAACAAGTCGGCTGTTTTTTGCTATCTTAACGATGACTTCAGTTCTTGGTCTGGTCAGCTTCACCTTGAGTTAACTCCAAATGAGATGCTGAGGTTGACATCATGTTGGTTTAGGATTAGTTTGTTTTTTTTGTTTTTCTCTTTTTTTTTCCCCACATACAAGCAGGTGGATTTAAAAAAATTTTTTTAAAGGAAATCACAATTTAAAAGCTATTTTTTATTTACTCAGATTATTTTTGTTTGATAATAAATGTGTTCTAAAAGAAATTAAACATTTTAGAGTGACAAAAACCATGAAGACTCTGTAATGGGAAAAATATATTTTTACAGCTCTATAAAAAATTATGTACATCTACATCTCATGCTCTCCAAATCCAGACAGATATATTAGCAAAAGAATATGTCTTCATTTTACACACATTTCTTTTGATCTAACTATTGTAAACAGCTGGCATTAGGTTTGTCTTTTATGTGAGAAATCGTTCTTTTGCACAGAAAAAGAAGCAATTTAAATTTTCTGCAGCAACAGCACCGGCACCAGCAGTTTGACTAGAATAAACATTAGGAGGAAATTAATGGTCTGAATTTGAAGCAAGGTAGTAATAGCTGGCTGTACGATCATAAGACCCTCATATTGTAGTTAATGCTCAATTATTTCCTGAAGGTGTAAACCAAAAACACTAAGTTTGATTGGCTCGACTGATGATGAACAGTTAGACTGATACAGAGTCTCCTCTCATAATTCTTAAATGGCTTTTAAGGTGTTTTGCCTGGTGATCAGTCAGTTTAGGAAAAGGACATCTAATCAGCCTTAAGATTTTTTTTCACATCATGATAATTCTCATGTTAGAATTTCTAATGTAGCTTTCCATCAGAAAAAAAATAGTATAAACATCTTTCATTTACAGTTCCATCCTGCCTTTAATCAAGAAATGGTGTGTAGGAAAGTGTTTTCTCGGAATACTAGCCCTCTTGTGACCAAATGGGCATTCTTTAAGCACCACAGCCTATCTGAGTATAGTTACTGACTATATCCAGCTTTTAATGGTTACCGTCTACTCATCTTCTGGTGGTTACTTCCAGCAGCATAATGCACCACGCCATAGAACTCCAATCATGCCCAAGTGGTTTCTTGAACATAACCATGAGTTCACAGTCCTCCACAGTCACCAGATCTCAATCCAATAGAGCCCTTTGGGGACTTGGTTGAAATAGAGATTTAAATTATAGATGTGCCACCAACTAATCTGCCGTAACTGGATTACGCCGTCATGTCAATATGGTCCAACATCTTTGACGAATGTTTCTGACACCCTGCTGAATTTATGCCACCAAGAATTAAGGCAGTTTTGAAGGTGAAAGAGGGTCCAACTTTGAAATTGTGCCAAATAAAGTGACTTGTGAGTGTATCATTGCAGTTTTTAGTATTCTTTCGAATAGACTGTTATTAAAAAAACCTACCCATGAGTCAGGACAATGAAGCCCTCTGAAAAAGTACAACATCTGTTCCAAGATGAATCTTCCAATAGCTTGTTGGCAGCTGAAATATGTTAATTGTTGCATTTCTTATGTGTTTGCTTAGCTCGAAACAAGCAATAAAGTTTGTGAAACAGGCAGTACAAAAAACATATAAACCAGGACGATATAAATTGAGATTTAAAAACTGGAAGGATGCAAAAAGAAATATTTGTTTTTTTTCACCAAAGTCAACAGAGTTTTGGATGAAATACCTGAAGGTAATTTAGAATGGACATTTAAAAGGCAAGAGCACAAAGCTGATCTGTGTACACTGGGCATCAAAAAAAGAAGAGTTGGTTAATGAAATAAAAAGGAATGTACTCAGCATTATGAAAGAGATAATTGAGATATCCAACTCCAGACAAAGTGTGCTATTTCAGTGGTGCTGAAGAAAAACACAGCAGAGGGAGGAGGGAGAGGAGACAGGAGAAGGATGGAGAGAGTCGAGGAGAGAAAGAGAGAAGTCTAGAGGGAGGTGACAGTGGTGTATGTGGCTGTGCTGTCTGTCTGACCTGATTGCAAATAAGCGAAGGAGCTCCGCTGTGGCCCAGAAGCACTTCCTCATGCACACTTCTCCTCTCCCACAAACACAGACAGCTTTTTCCTTTAATAAGACTGCTTAATGGTGCCTCTACATACACACACACGCGCGCAAACACCCCAACCACCACAGTAAAATATGCATGCGCGTGCGTGTATTTGAGTGCGTGCACGGATACATGTATCTGGTGAGGACATGGACAAGGAGGAGGATGGAAAGAGGAGAGAGTGGGTTGCTGTAGTGAGACAGCAAGGAGAAAGGAGGGTGGAGAGGAGGGGCTGGGAGGGAGGGTAAGGAAGGAGGGGCAACGGTGGATTTCCGAGATGCATTTGCAATTTAAAACACGGTTTGGTATAATGAAAATGTAAAGCAGTGGTTTTATTTTATTCAGTGTGGCAGGTTCAGATTCCCAGTGAAGCTCCACTCGAGCAATCAGTCCATTCATAATTGAATTTTGTTCAGGAGCCACGCCTGTTTGTGTACGCGAGTAGATGAGTGCACACACATGCGCGTGCCATGTGTACACACACACTCAGGGTTTTCTTTGGAGTGTGTCAAAGTGCATATCGCAATAAAACTCTCTTCTTTTTCCAGCTGCTGACCCTAATATGAAGTAGCCAATTAGAGATCTTTATTTAATTGCTGGGGTACTCGTCCTTGTTGCACACTGCCACGCTCTGCCAAAGACTGGCACTGTGGCATTGGGGCAGGGGCCAGGGACACACACTTGACCATTCATGCATATAAATAAATATACTTTCTGCATTTCACTGATAAATCCCAAAGAAACTAACCTTGCTCTGGTATTGCCTCCTTTTAGATTGTATAAAAGGAGGCAATACCATTTTATTTATCTTAAGCAAAACGAACCTACATGTTTGCACCATACAGAAGATAAATGCAGGTTTACAGTTTAAGTTAGAAAACACCCCTGTGAACTTGCTAACAACATCACTGCCCATAGTAGATCTATGTTCAAGTCCAACTTCTTGATTAGTTAGTTAAAATCCCAGTAGTTATTGTATGAGCTCACAAGTAGTATATCCACTTTTCCTTCAAATTATCTACTAAACATTGTTCAAAAGTAACAAAAGATATTCATAAAGCAGGAATAACATGGCCACCTGATTAATAGACTGTTAGTTCTCTTGTTGTTGTCAAAACATCCCTAACACATGTCTCACTGACTCTGGAGGACTGAAGTCCCACACCCCTTCTCTACTGCATCTTGGTTCCTCATGTAAATGATGGACATAGACCTGGTCATCCATGTCACAAAAAAAAAAAAGATTACTTAATGAGACGAGGCTACCTTCTCCCTCTTACTCTGTGGTCATGCTTTGGTGGCACTTTAGGTAGGTGACAGTAGTCAGTTTGGGCAACCTCAAAATGTAATTGACAAACTGTGAGGTCGTGTGTGTTGAGACATCTTTGTGTCAGAATCGGAATTAACTAATTCAACAATTTGAAGTAGTGTATATTGACTGGGCCAAACAAACCCGTTTTGGCGTTCACCCATGACTTTGTTGTGAGTTCACCACTGTTGAATTATGATGTAGAGATGCTGAGCACTGCTGACTGGGAACCCAAAAGAGCTGCAGTTTTGGAAAATTTCTGGCCCAGCCTATCAGTTATGTCAATATCGCCTTTGTCAAACGCTCTTATGTTTGTTCCTTTTGATGCTTCCAACATATTTATTTTGAGGACACAATGTTTGGCTGTTGCCTAATAAAGTCCACACACTAACAAGTGCTTAAAGATATCACCAGTGTCACTCACCCACCATTGGTGTTAATGTTATGTTTGAGTAGTGCCAAGTCACAGTAGAACAAAAGCTCCACCGTTTTCTGGATCTCCTTTTTATATGTCAGATTAGATTTGAAATAATTAAAATGACAAGAAATGTCAGTAGAAAGCTAGTGTTATGATTGACAAACATTGTTTTGTAACTTTTTTATGAAACATGCAATGTATTTACTTTTTGGCTCTATGATGCCAAACATCAGAAAGGTAACACACATACAGGTAAATGTATCTTTTCACAGAGTCTACAGCTTACTCAAATAACTCAAACTTGTGTGCCAACAACTAGTTATAGCCCATTCTTATAGCCTCATCTTGTTCTTCATATCTCTCCTAAGTGACTCTTTCCTCCTGGTCTTAAAACTTCATGCCATTTCTTCCTTGCTGTCCTAAATCTGGCCTTGCTCCTTTCCCTCGTCCTCCTCCTCCATCTTTAAATCTCTGTCTCTTCTGCTCCCTGGCTGTCAGGGAGTATCAGATCGTTAGTTAGATCCATGGCTGAGGCCAAGCTGGCCTCTTCGCTCTCAGCACTCTACCACAACACATCATTACAGCTGACAGCAGGACTTCACGATGCACCGAATATGCACACACATGCAACGGTGCAACATGCAGCCATGCTTATTTCATTGGTCTCTCTCTCTCGGTTACCAGCACAAAGCATAAGGTTTCCACATATTTGTTATTTATTACTTTGCCCAGCACTTTATGGTGCATTTAAAGATACTGTGTTTTTAAAATGCGTAAGTAATTTTTTAATAGATGGATTGGTTTTGTTGCTTATACCTAAGATTTAAAATGAGGGGTACAGAGTTGGGGGGGGGGGCTTTCAAAACTAACAGCAGCAATATGCCAGTGCTGACGGGAAACGTTAGCCTCTCTATGACACTTCCAGAGAGAGGAATAGACCCTCTTGTAAGCCTTAAGAGTCAGTGTGTGTGCGTGTATATTTGTATGTGTGGACATGTTTTAAAGGCAGGCTAGGGATTTTAAAGCTTCTGCTAAAGTGGGGTTTACATTCACTTACACTGAAATAATTCACTCTCGCTTTGACAATACACCTGAGAATACACTCAACCAACAAGTAGAACAGCAAATCTAACACTTTGCCCACTTTGATCGGCTACCGGAAAACAAGTCGTTTGTGGTGTTGTTAGGGGGGTGCGGCTGTGGTATAAGAGGGTTGGGCTAAGTGGAGGAGGGGGAGTAAATGTAGGTGGAGAGATTTGAGAAATGATGCCCAGAAAAAACACTGCCCACTTCCCTCCCCTCTGGGTAAGATAAAAAGGAGGAGAGTGAAGGCAGAAACAAAACACACTAATCTTTTGGCTTCACGGGAAGCCACAAAGCATCATTTACACGGCGGCGCTAACAGGAGAGCACCAGGTTTCCCGATTTGCAGCAAGCAGCCTTGTTCTAGATAGAGATATTCAGACTGTCAGTATAAACTGCTTCTGTTTTCGTTTTGCATTTATTTCAATGCCAGACCCAGGGCATAAATTTTTCATCACCTGCTAAGCTATGAATAAAAGATTAAAAAAGGAACTGAGAGAGGAGCGGAGGGGAGGGATGGGCTTAGAAAGAGAAAGAGGGAGAGAGGGAGAGAGATACAAAAACTCTAACAGATGTGGTGCATGCAGCGTAACGTGCAAGCGCTGTGTGCATAGTGAGAAGGTCTCCCCTGTCTCTTTGCCCCCAGCTTCCCAACTCGCCCCCATCGCCTCCTACTCCACTGTCCCACTATACCAATAACAGCAGAGCAGCGGCTACAGTGCAGGATAAAGACGCGATAATGAGCAGGAGGCAGAAGAGCACCTCACCTTGGCTTTTTATAGGATTACCTGAGAGGTGAACTTTCTGCTCTGTGAGGGGATTCATCAGTACATCCTCTGCTCTCTCTCTCTGCCCTCAGCGGTCTTTGACAGGCAGGGCGCGAGTGAGATGTCGAAGAGTTGCCGGAAAATTCTCCGCAACGCAGAGCTGACAGGTTCAGGTGTGGGTTAAAGAAGGGAGAAGGGAATGGAGGGAAGAATGAAGGAGTGCCAGGATGGGGAAGGAGTCCATCTCACTTTTTAGTTCTGTAATTCCACCTTTCTTTCTGTTGAGTTAGGTTTATGGCGCGTTACATCCCGCCACATGTGGTCTATGACTGTTAAATCTGTATATACCTCACACCATTACCTCCATTCCACCCAGACGACTCGTACCTGACAGGATGGCACCTTCATTATGAGGAGTTTTGGTGTCACTTGCATGTTAAATGAGAATATTCAGTTTTAGTTACAGTCATAAAAGTCTAATGGGCATGCCATCTTTTGGTGTGTCAAAGTGTGTTTTTATAAAATGTCTATGCAACATATGGAATCAGAATCAGCTTTATTTGCCAAGTTTGTGCTTAAAAACAAGTAACTTTACCTAGGTTCTGCTTTTCTTCCAATAAAATATATAAAAAGCAAAAATTCTTTTTTTTTCTTCTAAATATGTATACATCCTTTTGCAAAAGGAAGATAGAGTTGAATTAGTGCAAAAAACAAGCTACCTATCTATCTTTCTAGTCATATTCAATAAATTAGAAATCAGTCATTGGAATCCTTATTTCTTCTTATGTAACCCATCAAGTTTCATCTGTTTAATTGTATAAACAAATTCTGAAAAACACATACAATTCAGTCCAAATTTTATGCTTAATTTGAGTTTTTGCATTTAGAACAACTGCTAATTTGGTCCATCCTTCTTTTCTTGAACAATGTGAGAACTGATGCAATGTTTCAGACAAGCAACATTTTAGCAACAGTTAAACATGGTGGTGATCTGGGACTGCTAATGGAACCACCGGCTCTGCTCTCTACCCAAAGATTCTGAAGGAGAATCTTCAACCATCAGCTAATGACCTTAAGCTGAAAGCACATTTGGATTACAAAGCAGACCGCTTGTCCTAAACACACTAGCTGTTATGTTGGGACTTAAATCCAATCAAGGTCCAGTGACATGGCCTTAAACAGGCCGTTCATGTTGCACAGTTCTCTACAGTGGTAGATTAAATTTATTGGTTGATTTAAGCGCACCGAAAGTAAAACAGAAGAAATCTGTAAGGGTAGGAAACATTTACACAAAACAGTTTCAATGGCTCTAGTCTATACTCAACAAGACTTTGAGAAAATAACTTAAATAGCAGTCACAGCCTTCTAATAAAACAACATTCTCACATGTAAATGCATACTGTAAATATATAAACAAATAGACTTAGTCTTATGACCTTGTTTCCACATTAATATTCCCCTGGACCATATATGTTACCCTGGCCAAAACAAATTAGCTGTTACTGGAATATGTGTGTATTTGAAACAGCGATACATACGCATGTAGTTGTGCAGTATTCGTCACAAACACATGCATGCACCTGCACATATATATTTTATATACATATATAAAAAGCAGCAGGGCCGTAGTATACATAGGTGCAGACAGAAATCCATCTCTGGCTAGACTTTGAGTAATGTATCCCACCAGGACTTGAGTTTCTCTTTGCAATTTAAAATAATTATTATGAGACCTGATGCTAGATGCCAGCCATAAGCTTCCCCATATAAATGAGGTAGTAAGCACATGTGCGGGTTTGGATGGATTTTACTGTTTACCTACTGAAATACATGTTGAGCACAGAATAATCTGGTCCTCCAAGATTCTGGAACTCAGACTGGGTTTATGTTTTATGCTTTCCAAGGTAAAAGAAAGGTGATATTTATATATATATTTTTTTATATATATTTTTATGGTCCTAAAACACTTACAATAGAAAAGTTTTATCAGAAAAGAATAAACAATAGCAGAAGAGTGGTGTTGTTTGCTGTCAAACTACTGAATATAGGTGGAATATCAAAATGTTTTTATGGAGACTGTCAGGTTACATTCATGCTGGTGTGGATTCCTGGGTTTCAAGATGAGAATCTCAGCAGAGATTTTCAGATATTCTCTGTCCACTGTTACGAGACTGGAATCTTTACAGACACAATGAATATGTGCTTTCTGGTAAAAAATAAAAAAAAGGTAGCAGAGATGATGATGGTTAGTTCATTCTAGTGCTTGAGCTTACAAAGACATTTCAATGTCTTTGAGGATAAAACTGCAATACAGTATTTGTGACCAGGTATTGGCTGGTATGAGATTCTCAGATCATGAAAAACTAGAGTAAAAATACCTCAACTTAAAAGTATTATGACATTTATGTAGACAATATTTAGTGTGAGTTACCTTAATAATGGTAGTAAACCCATGTTACAAAGATTACTTGACACAAGAATACTTACCAACCACAAAAGGGAGCAAAGAAAAAATGGGTGAAGCAAACAAAAAAAAAAATGAAATGTGGATATTGGCTTTAAACAATATATATATTTCTGTTTTAGAATTACTTTATATCTCCATGTTTTACACATCGTACTCTTTGAAGCATTTGCTGTTGAATGCTCCTATCTATACACTACACCTTCACTATCTGACTGTTTTTAATTCAGCTTTCCTATGACCTTGTTCCTTGCTCCTTTAACTCCATCTCCTCCCAGTTTGGGTGAAGTCCATGCCAGGAGAAGCCGACCTCAACCTGTCACACTACCATTGCCACTTCCTCCACTTGCCAGCCTGCTTAATCAAATTATCCACCTCACACATGCACACATGTAGCCAATTTTTCAGTGAACTTCCCCCTATACTTCTTTCTTCCTGCCTCCTTTATCTTCCTCGGGTTTTATTTCCTGTTCTCTTTTAATGTACTGGCCTCCTGCAGAATGTATAAAAAAATGTATACAGCCACATTTGCTAAAACTTGCTAAAACCATGTGACTATCTCCTTTTGCTGAATTTGTGACTCTGGGTGACTTTGCAGGCATCTGCATCTTTTGCCAGTGAAGTCCATGCCAGTTTGAGTTGTTTGCGTTGTCGCAACTGTGACTTTAGTCTCTTGCATGAAAGCTCTTCTCGCTGTCTTGAGAAGAGACAGCGCGGCATTATAACAATGGCTGGGGCTGCTGTTTCATGTTATTAGATTTCCCTCCTTTCCTGTTTTTTTTTTTTTTTTTTGTTTCTTTCCAATGTGCCCATTTGCCCATTTTCCAAATGTCAACAGAATTTGGGCACATGGAGTGACATCTGGTGCCACATCAACCCCAACGCACATGGATACAAAAAACCTCACAGCACGCCGAGTTAACCTGGAGCACCGCCAAGCCAGCAGCCACTTGCTAGCTAAGTGCCGCAGCGCCAGTCAAGTGCACGTTCGGCTGTGCGCCCACCCGCATCACTGCACCGCTCACACACACACACACACACACACACACACACACACACACACACACACACTGGCACTTTCAACCCCCAGTGGCACTACAAGATGACAGGGAGACAGAAGGGCCTTGCCTTTCTGAGTTGCTCCCTGCACCCCCTCACCCACTACCCCATATTGTACAGCTCACTACCTAACCCCAGAACCATACCGCATCTCCTTACACTTACTGGCTGGTTGTCATACTCTGCTACCTGTAAAACCAGTGTTGGCACACTTGCACAGTGTATACAAAACAGAAATCGGAGACATGCAAAGCAAAACACACATTCACTTTTACACACAAAGACAGCATTCAGTCAATGCAAGGTTCTGGCCTTTCAAACATTCTGCTCCTCATGGTTTCCTATGCCATTTTTCAGAGAAAAATAAAGAAAGACATATAAGCGTACTCATACAGATCTTATTAATGGCTATGTGTGGTTAAAAATGTAGTTGCACTGTTTAAACCCAAGGGCAGCAAGGAGGTGCAAGCGAGTAAAAAAAGAAAGGCGAAGAAAAGAAAGCAGAAACACAGAGGAGGACTGAGTTAAAAAGGTTTATTGGACATTGCGACCTCAAGTTCTTATTCTTTCATGGACTATAGATCTATGGCTTTTTCTAGAAAAGACTGGGTGGCAAAATATGAATTCAGTAGATATTAAAGATTCTCAGGGTATAATATCCTTCAGTAAAAAATATCATAATTTCAATGTGTAAATATAAAAAATACAAGGATCTAAAACAATAATGAAAACATAATCAAATTGCTTTCATGTAAATCAGTTGGATAGCCAGGTTGTGGCTTGCCAACTTTATGTTTGGAGTAGCTACTCTGTAATGAAGGGCACGTTTTAAGTGTCTACTCCATGACAGAAATAAATCCAAACAGGTAAATTGGTCTTTTCAGTTAGAATAAGACAAAATGTAGTTGTCTTATTCTAACTCCATTTTGTCTTATTCTAACTGTGACAGGGAGTGTATAGCAGCGGGTGAGGGAGGTTAGTGCTTGTAGTGGTAACCATACACAAACAGAGAAGCTGCTGGTCACTCTGATGCTTCCTATCAATTATGGCAGATATGTCCAGTGAATTTTTAAAAATCTTGATATATGTTGATACTGGTTACCAAACCGTGCTTAAAATCCTGCTTCAAAAACATGAAGAAAATGTTTCGTCAATATTGTCAATATTATTCTGTTAAAAACCTTTGGCACAAAATTCAAATATATCCTCACTGCTTTTTCTTTGCTTAGCTCACCGACTCTCCTCAGCTTCACACTATGCAGATTAGAGTTGACTCTCAATTACAGTCTATCTCCTAGCGTAGTTGACAGTGTGAAGCAGGCCCAAATAAAACACATCAGGCTTTTCAAATAGGCTGGTTCAGGACCAGTGAGCAGCCACAAGTGCCAGCCAGCCAGCTAGTCTGCCAGCCAATTGCATGTACATCCATAACTGTGAAAAGAGCTTAAGGAAGCTAGAGAGCTAGCCATGCTGCCTGAGCCCAACATATGTTCTATTCCACTCTGTGTCACTCTTCATTTGCCTGTTCCTCTTCCCAGCTCTCAGTGGCTCTCTCAACTCTCTCTTTATCGTGTCTGAATTTGTCCAAATGATGTGGCCTCTCTCAAGCGCTATTCTTTTTCCATAGCCTTTCTTTTTTATGATTTGTCAGATCTTAACAGACTCTTTATCAGTTTTAAAGATTACTTTGAATAACTAGATTTCCCCGCTATGCATAACTAGTGACAGCTTTAATATTACCTATACATGGATGTTGCTGAAGACAAAACCTGAAAACTGCTGGCTAGAGGAAGTTGATTCTTTGTTGAAACAAATATTTTTATATTTATTTGGTTTCATTTAGTTTAGTGACGGTGCTAACACTAAAGTCAAACTTGCTAGCACAGTGGGTCCGTTGTTAGCATCATGTGCAGAGGCTGTAGTTGTGTAGATGCAGTTGTTGTGGGACGGATTCCTGGCTTGGGGCATTTGTTGCATGTCTTCCCCTTCTCTCTCCTCATTTCCTGTCCATCCACTGCTCAATAGAAAGTAACTAAAGTCTGAAAAAATTTAAAATAAAAAGTAAACTTGCAAGCAAGCTAAGCTTCTTAAACCAGAGGGAATTCTTGCCGATAAATGGCATATCGTAGCTGTGATTATCATGGAAAAGCTTAACAATGCTTTGTTAAAAAGACACTTAAGTAGTTTAATGCTGCTTCAGTAATGTTTTATGCATTTATTGTGAGGATTTGGCTTTTCTGTATGTCAATAGTTTGTAGTCATACGTTTGTTGTCACTACTGTCTGTTCAAGTACGAGTTTACCAGTTGCTAGAAGAGTTAGGGACTCTGCCACTGCTCACCTGTGTTACCTGGATTTTTGTAGATGACATTTTCATTAGACTGATCTTTTTCCTTCTCAACCGTGGTCCTCCACATTTATCCCCACCACCTCAATCTGCATATCGTGACAGAAGGATCTGACCTACAAGTAATGGTGAGGACGCGGTACATCATCACTAATATGGACCCAACAGATATGCTTTTCGAGAAAGCTTTTGAAGAATTAAAATCAACTTTCAAGGACTACATAGGCGCTACTGCCAAATCCTACTCTGCTTGCAGACTTCTCGGCATAGCTACAAGATGTGTCTTTGTCCTGAAGGACTGGTTTCCCCATCTCCCTTCCCTGGGCTTGGTGAAGCTGATGGAAGAGACGGAGTGGGAACGTCTGGCTGCCCTGGCAATAATGACTGGCTAACCACTACCACCGAAGCTAGATATATCCCCATCTTACGCTCTCCGTCGTCCTCCACAACTCCTAACATACATTATTGTCTCCATTAACACAAGATATCCTGACATCCCTGAGATGCACAGGGGACCTACATTGTGATGGCTTATATACTGCCAAAACAGAAGAAGAGAAATTAAAATCAAAAATACAGTTAAAAATGGCACGCAGTGTGTGTCTTTTTCATTTACTGCAAGATTATCCAAATGGGGAAACAGCATATCTGCTAAAACTCTATTAAAAACAAACATTGTTGTAGCTTTACTCTAGTGTGTGTTTTCCACCATCATTTGAATACAGTTGTGCGTAGTCAGTGCAATCAGAAAAATCTGAGCAGCATGTAGACATCTGGGGAGGCTTAGCGTACAAGTTGATGAAGTTCACGTCAGACTTTGCGGTTGAGTGGACAATAGGCTGGAAAGAAAGGTTTGAATTAGGACTTACTTACAACTCTACTGCCAAAAAGGACCAAGCAAAGATGGCTGCTGTTACGGAGGGCAGTAAACATTGCCCTGTTTACTGCAGCAGTCTGCAAACTGTGTAGGTGGAATATGGATGTATGTATGTGTGGTTTCCTGGTGGTCACGCAGCAACCAGGTGTGAACATCTGCATGTTTTATGTCGTGAGTCTTTCTGGACCTATGTAGCCACTCACATCGAATACAAAAACTGCTGCTGTTCTGGTTTAATACATGCAGGATACACAGAGGGGTAAGAGAGAGTTCATTAAGAGATTCCAAGGCACCTGAAGTTCATTTGCCTCCCTTAAGCATCAAAACAGGATAATAAGGACACAGAGTGAGAGAAATGGCAGCAATGAGACAAGTATTTGCATTTACTAGCTTTAACAGTTCTCTCCTTTAAATAGCAAAGTCTCTTTTGTCCTTATCTGCTCTGAATTCCAGTGTGAAAAACCTCTTAATGCTTCACAGTGTCAAGGTTCATCCAGGGCAACGTTGTCTCCAAGCACAAAGCATTACAGATAAGGGAAATAAAATTACTTTTAAGACAGTATTTTTTATTTGAACCATTGGTCACCACCTTTCTGCTGGTGATTAAGTGCTTTGTGTTTACTGTGTCATGGTTTGGAGGCAATGTTAGTTGTTATTTTTAATAATAAAAAACCTTTTTATATTACTATTCATTTATTTGCAGGTTGTTATGATGGACTGATGCTGACAACCAGTTTGCTCTTTTAAAGGCAACAGAGAGTATCGCTATCAGGGGTTTGTGGGGGCGTGTGCGTGTGTGTAGGCGTGTGTGGGTGTGCGTGTATGTATGTGTCAGAAGGAAGGATTCTGAGTAAGCACCGTGTATTTGATATCTTGAGAAAGAAAGTGGTATTAACATACAAGCAGAAAAGCAAAATCCAACAAAAACTAAAAAGTAAGGAATACATGAAAAATCATTTGAAATTAAAATGTAGTTCACCTCTTTAATCGCTTAGTCTTTTGTTGTTTTCTTATTTATTGCCTCACATTTTCAAACATTTCTCGAAAGGCCTGAGTGAAGTGATGTACAATAGATCTTGGATAACACTGTTTACTATCTTTAGAAGAAAAGAGCATTTTTATATGTCTCATTGAGGAAAGCAATTACCTGCCTTCCTGCAAATGTTTGGGTTTTTTCGAAGATGATGTGAGGACATTGGAAAGATGAATTTCATAGCCAAATTTCTAATCTTACTGACAACCAAATACACAGAAACTATACACTTGGCAATGTTGCTAAATATGCATTGAGCCACTGCATAATTGATAGGTTTTAATTGTCATTTAGCTTCTGTTTCTGGCTCTCTCTGCCAGCATACTTGTGCTTGAACTCCTGTGGTTCCCAAGGCTAATAAATAAGCGCTTATAATCCTGCTGCTGGTGTCATCCAAGTGTCACTCCCGGACATAAGGCAGGGTGACAGTGGGGCGTCCGTTCAAGTGTGTGTGTGAGTCTGTGCTTACTTTGACTTTGCATGAAAGGATTGCTGTCTGTCTACTATCAATGTGTCAGTGTATGCTTTTTGCTATTATTATTTTTTTATTTGTGTATGTCTCACTTACACATATTTGTGACTCTGATTATGACACATTGTTTATCAGTGCAATGGGATACTGGCCTGAGTGGGAAAACTGGCTTGTGGCCATGT
Organism: Girardinus metallicus; assembly: GCA_903067095.1. Classification (NCBI taxonomy): domain Eukaryota; kingdom Metazoa; phylum Chordata; class Actinopteri; order Cyprinodontiformes; family Poeciliidae; genus Girardinus; species Girardinus metallicus. The sequence continues at coordinate 79,480 of CAEGAE010096027.1, forward strand.
GGACAAAAGGCTAGGCAAAGAAAACGAGGCAGGAGGAGGCAGAAGGGACGTAAGGTGAGCCACAGGCAGACACTGTTATCCACTTCCGCACCAAAGGACTTTTAATTTAGTCATGGTCAGATTAGATCCCCAATGCCACATGGCATAGGTGGAGTAAATCATTGCTGCCAGGCTATTAGATAACCAAGAGTGGGCAATGTGACAACACATAAATAGAGATACTGGCTGAACATACAGTCCATTTTTAGCTGGTCTCTTGTAAACCTACTGGACAAACGTCTACAAGAAACACATACCATTACACAGCACCTTCCTAAAGTATTAATACCATTTGAAATGCTTCACTGTTTTTAAATCAAACTAAACCACAGCCGTCAATGAGTTTCAGTAACATTTTACATGACTGACCAACAGAATGTGGTGGATGATTGTGATTTAGAAAGATTGTTTTTTTTTCCAAAGTTTGTAAAAATCTAAAAAGGCATGCAGGTGTATTCAGCTCACTCTAATTTGACACCCATAAATAAAAGAGGTTTCATCAGTGAAATAACAGCTGCAACACTTTGGCTTCAAAGACATACTACTTGTGCTCTCTACGAGTCTGTCTTCATTTGAACGTGATAAGAAGTCTGTTTGCATGTTGCCGTAAACCATGCTTGAGTCAAACCAAATATGTGGTAAAATGTTTTGTTAAAGGAGATCAGAACTGAGAAATTTTGGATTGCATGTGTAGCAGAAAACCCACACTACATCTAAACCTTTACAACATAAGACACTTTGGTGGCAGCATCATGCTTGAAGATGTCAGCAAGAAATCTGAACAATGACCCTAAGTATGTAGCCAAGGCTACAATGAAAAGTTTTGGTTAAAGTATCTTTGGAAAGCATAAATTACAGACAGGCTTAGTCTATAATTTGTGACAAACTTGAAGTCTGGCATCCATTCAAAACTCCAGTCTCCTGATGTCCAACGCTTCAAGGGAGATACAAAAAAGACTTAGTAACTGCAGCAAAAATTACTTTTAAAAAGTAAGAAATCAAGAGGAATGTATACATTTCATAATTTGTACCAAAACCAAATATGAAAAGTTTGTAATGCAGATGTAATTAGTTTAGTAAGGCAATACATAAGAAAATATAATAGAAAAACCCTCAATTTAGCATACACTTGTAGCAAATGAGGTAAATGACCTCATTAAAATTTTTATTTTATTTGTCTACTTCTTTACATTACTATATAAAAAAATCCTTATGTTCGTTTGTTGTATGGCTGTATGTGACCGCTATGAATAGAGATATCACCATATGTTCATCTCTGAAAGCGAAAAGGGTCTGTTCAAGGCCGGTGCGTCCTGAGTAATTAACTCCTTACACACACCTGACATATGCGCACACAAACAGCGACAGAATAAAAAAAAAAAAAAAAAAAAAATCCTGATTCTATTCAAAAGAACTCAGTAACAAAGCTGCAGAGCTACTGGCTGTTTTCTTGTTGTCTGCTTAGACTCTCAGTAATTGCTGCATGTCTGTCATTGCCTTCGAAGAAGAGAAAAATGTCTTCCTAGGCTCTCCACGGCCTGTTTTGTTCGCTGCACTTGTGTAAAGTGGGAGAAAATAAGTGTCATTCAATGAATGCAGCTATTCTTCTCTTGACAGCTTCATATCTGTTCACTAGGGCGGGGGGTGGGGTAGGAGGGCACCCCTCGAACCCCTCCTCTCCAGTAGTACCGCCTTATATAGTGTTGAAAAAAAAAAGGCTCCACCTCTTTATCCAAGCGTACACACCCATATGTCTTCAATGAGTTTTTGCACACTTACTCAAAAACAAACATTCCCACAAGTGCACGCCTTCTCACACACACAGTTGAAGCAATAAAATTAATAAGCCAACAACAGGTTTTAACTGGCCGGACGCTTCACACAGCAACTGAGTCAGAATGACAGGAACTACGATGCTATGAAGAACTTAACAGAATGACTTCACCATAGTGTTACAACTCCACCTATCTGAAGTCCAGACTCTTTGACCCTCTCTCGAATTTAGCCTCTCTTTTACAAACAACAGGCAAATGGGTCAGTTGCCATGGTAACACCCACTAGGCCAAGGTCTCCTAGTCTATTAATGAGAAGTTAGGAAAAACATCACCGCCAAGCTCGCGTAAGTACACTCATTTATACAGTACAGAGAGCAGTGTTTTACTTATTGTCATTGGTTTCTCAGAGTGAGACAACTAAGGTTATTAAAGCTGTTAATGTGGAAAAACTTCATCCTAAGCAGAATCATTATTGTTCAATGAAAACATTATTACAAATGCTGGCTGTTTAACGACATCTCTTTTGTTGCTATGACTGCTGAGTCAGAATTTGCATTAGCTACCTGTGCATTTTTAGCCCTGATTTTAAGGTACTTTTTTAAGATACACCAGATTTTTCTGTTAACTGCCCTTAATCAGTTTTCTTTATAGGATGACCTCAATCTTTATAAACAGCTAATTTGATTAATTGATAAAAATCAATTTACCAATCACATCTACTCCTACCTAGTCAGAACAGATCACTACAGTACTACTAATTCTTGAAAGTCATCTATTAAATATCTCACCTTTCCTACATAATAAGAAGTTAAAAAGGATTTCAACAATGAGGGACGCTTAATTAAAATTTCCGCAATAGAAGTCAAAGCCCTTGTACTGTTGAGCCACTGTGTACTGGTAAGTAGTTAAAAGTATTTATTTCTCTTTATACTTTACATTACTCTTGAGAAACACACCAAAGCCAGAGTGATAATTGATATGCTTCTATGAATGATGAGCAATCTATATAAATAAGGCTGACACTACATATGAAACATCACCACATCACAAATATGTGCTATTGATTGCTGAAGTAGAGTCTGCCACATGAGAACTTGCAGAGCTGCCATGACTTGTCTCTCGCATTACCTGATATCAACATGTATTGAGAAAAGCTAACTGGCTGACCGAATCAGAGGGAGCGAGATGAGGCGGGGGAGAACCCTGCGGCTTACACCATGGTGCGTATGTTACACTCTATTAAATTAGCATGGCTCCAATATTAAAATAATAACATTTACCTTCACAATAAATGCTCTGGGTTCCAAAATCAATATTTCTACCCTATAATGCCAAAGTATCATTACAAATAATAAGAGCAAAGTTGTTGCATTAGATTGAGCATTTAAAAACTCTGTGAAGGGCATGCACGTAATATAGATTAAATAATTTCATTTGAAATGTCACAGATTGCTACTATAAGTGTTAATGGAGTTACAACGTTAATGTATTTTTTTTTTCTTTTGGCTTTATGACAAAGAAAGCCAAAGGCAGTAGAGAGATAATGATAATGCAATAGAGGTAAAAAGAAAAAAAAAAAAAAAACATAGTTTATGCATTCTTACTATTGGGAATATTTAACTTTTTACATTAGATACTAGATTTTTCTTTACTTTGGATTTATTTAAGAAGCATTAAGTAAACATGGTTTGAATTATTCTTAATTGCTCAATCAAAGCATCCGTTTATGTGCACAATCAGGGTAAATAAGGCAGCAAAGGCTCCTGTGTCTCCATTTCCTATTACAGTTCAAAGAATACTCTGCACACCAAGTGGGAAGGGGTGAAATAAGTGATTGATTTGGGTATACAGAGGATATATAAATTAGCAGACCTTGAAAAAGAGGACACAAAATCTTGCAGTGGAGTGATTATTGTATCATCTTTGAGCTGATAGAGTCGAGTCTAAAGGTGAGAACAGAAAGACTGGGAACCATACAGCTGAATTGTGAAGGACCCTGTCATGCTGTCTATGGCCTTATTGGATGAGAAACTCTCAAGGTACTCAGTCTCCATTCAGAGCATGAATCAATGGCTCCTGATTAGATTTCAGGGAGTTACTATGCTGTTTTTGTTTGTTGTGACATCTTCCCTCGCTTTGTGAGGTCTCTGTGCTCCTGCTCGACAAAGGCGCCACCTCCTCTGAAGGGAGGAAGAGCAAAAAATAGGGAGACAGGAACTGGGGGATGGGGATCATTGAAAGGGGCCGTCAAGGCTTTTTCTTTTCGTTTCTCGTTATGTCGCGTTCCGTTTTGCCACTGTGTGCGGGCATAAAAGCACGCATTGGTATTGTTGTGTGCCATTTTATGGCAGCATATAACATCTCAAGTCATGTAATAATTAATCAGCAATTAGGAATTACATATCAGCAGAAGATAGTGTGTTGTAAAATGGATTATGGTTAGTCCATTTCTGTTTTGAGCCGGCTGCTAGTATTAGTCGTCTTTTTGTTCTTCTTTTTGTTCTATTTGCAACAAAAAAATGCAAATGGAAAAAATGGTCTCAACAAATAAGGGAGGATCTTAAGTTTTCATTTATCCAGTATACTGGAAAATTTCGGACTTTGGAAATCTTTCAAAGAAGTATTTAATCCATCATCTGAAAATGGAAAGCGTATGACAAACATACAAATACATGGCTGTATGCCTAAACTCGCATGCCTAGCAAGCACAGCTTTGAAATAAAAGCAACCAATAGGCCATGGTAACTCAGGAGGATCTGTAGTGATCCATAGATCCTTCAGGTGACTCTTTTAATACAACAACTACTTGTTGTGCACTCCAGAAACCCGACTTTCATGGAAGAATGGAAAGAAAACAAGTATCGTTAAAATAAATTCTTAGAAAATCATGTTTCTAGTAATTTTTCATGTCATCCATGACAAACACACAGAAGAAGGTGTTCTGGTCAGATGAGATTAAAATTACATGAAAATGGTATATGTGGCAGAAAATATTTTTTCTTTATCAGGGCTAGGGAAGCTGGTTAAAGCTGATAACAAGACGAACAGAGCCAAATAAAAGGCGATCCCTGAAGAAAGACTTTTAAAGGCTGAAAAAGACTGGAAGATTTCCCATTCCAGCAGGACAAGGATTCACATATAGTGATACAAGATTGGCCAAGTCAAAGTCCACATCTAGATAAAAATTAAAAATCTGTGTGCAAATATTACAGGTTTTTGATGATAAGACTTGAAAATTGATATCTACAGATGCAACCTATCTAGTCTAACTGAGCAAGGTACTGTGATGGTACAGTAAAAACTCTAGAAACTCAAATTTATAGATGATTATTTCTGTTTTTTACCAGATGCTCTATGAGGAAACATGTCCAGCTCCATTCCAGCAAAGGCAACGTCAGTCCAATCCGACATCACAAGCAGCAATGTTGGTGGAAAACAGCTGAAAGCTCTGAATGTAAACATGGCCAAAGCATCTGCCTTAACAAGAACTGTGCCATGCTAAAAGGTTACTTTAACTGCTAAACTCAAATGTAGTTGAGGCGGTGCACAGAATAATTAATCCTTTTGCTAGGGAACACAAGGAGCACTGGACAGTCCAATGCTGTGAGCCGCTGGCAGAGGAAGGAGCTATGCCACATCCCATGAAGTCTCACTAAACAATACAGTCAGGCCATGACGTCATCTGCCACATCATTGTCCTGGTAAACGGTCTGTAGGAGCGTGTTTGTGAGCACAAGGGGAAACAAACAGACTAACCTTTTCAATGAAAGTGTGTGAACATGGCTGAAAAAAGGGTGAATCAAAGAATTACTGGATGGTGTAGGTACTTTTGTTGTTATTTCCTCTATTTTTGGTGTACAAAGCCAAAATAAGAGGAATGCTTAACATCTGTCTTTAATGTTTGCACCGGTTTGTCCCTTTCTAATTCTCCTCCTCTTCTCATTCATCTGTAGGTATTTCAGTTGGAGGAGTCGTCTTAGATCTGTGTCTTTTAATGCTGACTGCCGCAAATCTTTTGAGGCCGACTACAAAAGCAAGCTGGCAGTAAACTTTTTTTCCCCCTGAAGGAGAAAAGGAAGAGCTGTTTGGGATAACTTCACTCTGGGGGGGGATTCCTGTCCCCCAAAATGTAGCTTATCTGAGGGGACACTACTTGTAATGTCACTCTCTGGGCCCTGAAAGTCCTCTAAACAGAAAATGACAAACACATTCCTGCCACCACAAGGTAGCCATCATCTCATATTTGCTCAGCTGGTTTTCTTTCAGCCATATAAAATCAATATGTAAGCAGGCTTTCATGTGCAGCTTCTGCATGTTTAACATATGCATTGCTGAACATGTTACATATATGGTTCAGTCATATTATTATGACTACCTGCCTTATTCTCACAAAGTAAGCCTGGAGATGCTCAGTTCATTCCCAGCAGAACTACTAACTCAACCTGTGCATTTCTGCTGAAAACAAAGATCCGAGGCTTAAGATTGGGTCTTTGGTTTCATGAACCCCAGAAGCGCAAACTTGGCCTTAAGATGCTTGTATCATCCCCATACACAGCTCTGAAAAAGAGATCAGAGATGCTCGATTCATCCCCAGTATAACCATTGACCCAGGCTGGAGCTGCTCTACTCCCCCACTGATCCAGGCTGAAGATCTTTCCTTCATCCCCACAAGAACCACCAATCCAGGCTGGAGATACTCATTCATTCCCCACTTGAACCAGGCTGGAGATGTTTTACTCCTGCCCACCTACACCCCTGATCAAGGCTAAAGATCTTGCATTCATTCCATCTGGATGCATTCATCCAGAACAAAGAGTTTGTTCTGCTTGTAATATTGGTTAAATTTATTTCAGCTCTAACTATTTAATATATAGTCAGTTTTTATGGAAATGTGAATTGATTAGCAATTTTGATCATATTTCACATTTATTGTGTCATGTAGTGCGGGGTGCTGGTCGTAGTCTTGACTCGGTCTCGACTTCCCTCAGTCTTGGTCTTGACTTGGTCTCGGACCCTTAAAGTCTTGGTCTTGGCTCAGTCTTGATACGCTCTGGTCTCGGGTTAGGTGATCTTGACTACAGCACTGTTAGATACCATAACTCAGCTTTTCTCAATTCCGGTCGTCAGGCTCCCCTGCCCTGCATGTTTTAGGTGTTTCCCTTCTGTCCCACACCTGGATTGAATCTAAGGGTGATTAACAGGCTTCTGCAGCACTTGATGGTCATGCAATCATTTGAATCAGCTGTTCTGGAATAGAGACACATCCAAAAAGATGCAGAGCAAGGGGGCCTGAGGACTGGAACTGAGAAGAACTGCCATAACTAAACCTAACCCTAATCCTTCAATTCCACAGTCATAACACCTAATCAGCATAAGTAAGCAAAACAGTAATGATTTCATTGGATCTATGCAGAACTATAGTCGTCAGTCCCAATAGCAGCAGCAGTAGCCCTGTTGCAGGTCCCCCGTCAGTCCCACCAGCCCTCTCTAGATGTTAGGCAGCGCCTCACCATCGTCGATCTGACTCTGGGTTCTACATTGCTGAGATGGCAGATTGTGGTGGAGAGATGCCTCTGTCAGAATTGTGCTTATCCTCTGGTGCTAGTCCCCATCTTATACATAAAATATCAAACATCAGAGGGACAATATGCTGACCTGCTCTGACCTCCGCACAAAAAAAAGACACACTCATCCGTTTGCACATAGACACACTTAACACATACGTACACACACAAATGAATGCTGGCATACAGTGACACACTCACACACAAGCGCTTGGAGAGCTCAAGTCAGCTCACATCCCCCACTCGTACGTGCCTTGACTTTTTTCCATCACCACCGTATCTCTCAGATGATGTATTTGCGACATCTGGCGGCACTCGCTATATTCATGGGTACTGAGATGCAATGGATGCAGGAGAAAGAGAGATAGAGAAAGCTACATAGGGGAAAAGGGCTGCCTGAGATGGCAGAGCAGCTGAGGGGAAAAGAGGCAAAACAAGTGGGAAGAGTAAGAGAAAGGAGCCCTAATTGGGGGGATGAAGAGGGACGAATTCATCGACGTATACACCATCGAGCAATTTAAACCCCACAGCAAAAGGCTTGGGTACCCCCTAGTGGGCGCCCAGTGGCAAACTGGCCCTTTTTTGGCGTTGTTTTGGGGGTGTCGCGTTGGGCCGCCATGAATCCATCAGGGTCAGGGGTCAGCCCTCTTGAGTTGCAGTGACATCATGACAATAGGACACTTTTAGAGTCCCAGAAACACAAGCTGATCCCTTGTGCTGAGCTAAGGCTTCAGGCCCCTCTTTTCCCACACATTCACACCCTGCGTCACACAGGCAAAGAGGGAGGGAAAGAGAGAGCAGAGGGGTGAATGTAGGCCTCACCCCCAGAGCCTCCACCATCTCACCCCCATCGCTCTCTTTCTTCCTCTCTCTTACTATGTCTTTCAGGAGCTAGATTAAAAGAGATGGCTTAATTCTGTCTAATTATCTGCCCTTACCCTCCTGCTGCCGCTTCCCCCTCGCTCCTCTCCCCATATCTCAGCGTGTTATCCTAATTAGCTGACGTGGACTGTATCTACTATACAAACAGTTTGAGCGAACAGAAAAATATACTGTATATGCCCTTAAACATCATGCTTGTTCAATGATCTTTAAGTCTTTCTTCTAGCTGTAGAGGTGTTACAGTACTTACTGACAACTTTTTCTCTGCACCGCTAACAACTGATACGATTGATGACCATCAGCACAAAGTATCAAATTGTTCAGATAATTGCAAGACAAAAGGGAAAATCCTGTCGACAAACTTACAGTATTACAACTAACCATATTAGTTTAACAATGAACAATAGAATTTACATGTTGCATTTGCTTTATATAATTACACTGTAATGTGTGTATGTAAGCGAGCACATCTGCATGCACGTTACATAAGCAGAAATCACATTAATGAGATGATACACAAGTGCTGAAAGTGCTAATTAGCTGCCAGGATGAGTGTGAGGAAACTAGACGAGGATCCGTGTGACTTCAACCATTGTACCCCAAACCCTCTCACACATTCATAATTCATTTCATCATGGATGGCAACGATACTGTGCCACTTAGTTTTTTTCCCCCCTCTCTCCCGCTCTTTTTTCTTCCTCTCTTGCTGAGAAGATGATGGTTTTCCTTTCCCTGCTTCTTGTTTTCTTACTCGCTGTGAGGTATCACCGCGATCTTAATAAAATGCACGAACGAAGGATGTTCGCCTTGGGACCCAGCTGTCGGGGCCACTTTTACAGCTTCATTTGTGGTGTTGCACTTTGATCCTCCTTGTCACTGATAACCAGTGCCACTGAACAGATATGTGCAACCCTCCTTTAATGTAAGTAAATGTATTTAATTACAGAATTGAGCAAAGTCAGGTAATGTTTAAAAACTGGCTAACTTCATTTACAGGTGTTGGTGATGTTGGAGCCAACATCACCAACACCTCCAGGAAAAATCGCATTGTAAAATATATACATATTTTTATATTTACATTTTCAGATGAACAAATACTATCTTATGAAATCCTGTAAAGAAAAGTGCATGATATTGCTGTACAATCTGAAATACAGCTGCGGTAGGTAACTTTTATTAAAAAAAAAAAAAAAAGATTTTTAGATACTCGTTTAAACTGTTACCAGCAAATAATCTATAAAAATATCAATCTCCTCCCCTCCAGTCTGCCCTACTCTTGCTGTCTGAAGAAATGCATGAGTCCTGACCAGAAACCACCAATTAGAACCAGGAGGAGAGTCATAGAGCTGTCAGTCAACCTTGCGTACTCCTCCTCAATGTGCTAATGGAGGAGAAACAATATACAGTTGCAGGAAAACTGTTTATCTGCCGATGGCCATGCTAGCTAGCCTGAGCATTCACTAAGGACTCTGCTAGGTGCAGCGTAACAAAGAGCAAAAGGGGAAGAGCAAAGGGTGGCAAGAGCAATGCCAAAAGGAGAGTGATTAGCAGTACTAAGACCCTCCTTCTGGCTCTGATTGGTTGTTTCTAGTTACACTGGGAGAAAATGGAGGAAAATGGAGGATCTTTATCAAAGATCCTCTGCCTCACATCATACTGCAGCTTTACTGCACCAACAATTTCAAGGGTTCATCAATAATATTTTCCAAAAATGTGAAATTTGTGTTAACAACTGTACGGGAATGCAGTTGTTAACACAGTTGCTTTGTGAGTTCAAATTGTTGATAGGATCTGGTCAGGATTTGAACTTCAAATCCTGACCAGGGCCTATCAACATGAAGTTTCCACGCTCACTTTGTGCAATTGTGGGCTCTCCTCAGGTACTCTGACTTCCTCCCACAGCCATGAAGGTGCTTAAGACAAGTTTCAATCATGGGAAAGACGAAGACGATTGAGCAAAACCAAAAGTGAAGATCATTTTTATCATGCGTGATATGACTGGAAAATATAATTTCCAAAAAATGCTCCAAGGGACACCATTAGGTGCATTAAAAGGACCTTTGAACTATGTGGAATAGCTGTAAACCTGCCTGGCCACAAATGAAAGTTCATAATTTTATCAAGAAACATAGACAACCTAGAGGAGAATGTTGACAGAGCAAACAATCACGGAAAGACAAATACAACTATATATCAGCTGGATGTGTTACTAGGAAAAAAGAAGATAGCTGAAGGGAGTGCTGATTATAATCGGTGCTGTCAGGTCTAAGATGCTGAGATGACAAGGATATCAACTATAGCTGCTCTCAGTGATATAGACGCGCAGAGACGGATATCAGCCTACACTGATATTACGCTGCATGGACAGTAACCATATAAACGATAAGCCATCAATATTTAACACAGTGCGTAACTGAACATAAAACAGGGCTTTTAACCAGCAAGTGAAAAAAACCTAATGATTTTATTATATTTTATAGTTTTTTAGTGCGTATGTTGCCAACCTGTTAACATAATATTAATCAGTAATCTCAATTAATGTTTAACATGTCAATATATAATAATTACAAATGATGAAATAATTAAAATAAACAACTTAACTCAAGTTACATGTTTCATAAAAGTGAACATAATCTGCATGGCAACAGTAATGTTTGAAGGTTCTCATTGAGTTTTCTGGCATTAGTGGTTTAGTTCATTTTTACTGTCTTTCACCAACACTGATTGCAGTTAATATAGCAGTATCAAAATGACCAACAACACCTAAAAAAATGGCATGTGTTATTATAATCATTAATTAACATTTAGGTTAAATAAATGTGCCTTAAATTTGTTTAAGCACTAAACAGAGGATTGGTAAAAAGCCTTACATGGAGAAATGGGCAGGTCTCATGTAAAGAGGTGACCTAATAGAGTGTTAAAACATATACGGAAAACAGGATGATGCTTATGAAGGATAGAGACCAAACAAAATGGAAGCAGAGACCTTGAGAACAGTATTGGGGTGAAGGCAAGGTCTACCAGTGAAGAGAAGGTCTTTAGAGGTCTTTAAGGAGACATACTGAGACAAGAAAGTGAGGCAGGCTGCCTGATTGAGAATTACAGTCCTGGTTTCACTCTGATCGAACCCATTCGAAAAAACAACAAAAAACATCCCACGCAAACATTTGTAGACATTCATATAGAACTTCCTGTACCTTTGTGACAAGCTCTTTATTCCTACAAGTCAAACTCAAAAGGAAGAAAAGGCAGATTACAAAACACACAGAATGATAGGAGACCAGATAGAAAGAGACGGGACAAGGAGCCTCAACAGTAATCTAAATATCCTCCACCATGATTGTCATTGGCATTCTTATGGACTGGCATGCATCAGCACAATATGTCAAATAATACCACTCAGTCTGCTGCAAAGGGTAGACCTGTTTACATAATGTCATAGAGGAGGGGACGTCTAAAATATGTTTCCCGAAAGCCCAGGCCCTGAGTCCAAACAATTAATCAGGATCACTAAATATTTCCAGTGGCAAATTCAATCACACAGACTGCTCTTAACAGTCATGACAAGGCAAAAATAGATGGGATTTTTTAAAATGGATGAGGAAAACATTGATTTTTGCAAACCTAATTCATTGTCTAGGAAAAAAAAAGCCAACTCTTTGCCATCATGTTGCTGTTTTTATTCTTTACCTCTTTTCCTTAGTCTTTGTCGTCTGTCAAAAACAACTTGGGCTAGCGTCACAAGCTGTCATATCAGGGCCATCCCCTGCATCTAACAAAAGGGAGCATTCTGCAGTTGGATGTCAGAGGAAAGAGACTTTGAGACTGAATACACATATGAAATGCAAAGACTAAAAAAAGATTTTATTTTTTTTTTCTGTTTGAACCAGAGTTTGTGCCCCGAGGACAGACCCATTATGACACAGTAAAGGAAGTTTTCTATCTTGTAACAGAAAAAGCAAAACTACACAGAATCTTCAAGGTAGTGAGAAACGTAAAGTGTAACTTTGCAATACTAAAATTGTAAAAAAAAAAAAAAAAAAATCATACTAGAACTTTACCAAAATGATGGTGCCTTCATGTGATTATCATCAGCGGATCACCATGTAAGGATGCTTTTCTTAACAACCAGCTCGGAACGTGGCTGTAATGTAGTTTCAACGGATCACAACACAGTACCGTGAGTCTTTTATCATGTCTGAGTGGACACACACATATACTCAAAAGCGCACGCGCACACACATAGATACTCAGAAAGAAACAGACTCTTTCAAGATCAGCAAATGCTTTCAACCATCAACATCACAGAAGGCAGATAAGTGTGCCCCTTTTTTAGCAACAACCACCGGGGAGGTGAGAGGCCTTGTAGTCAACACGCTGAAAGACTACTCAGTGATCAAAGACTCAAAAAACATGACCCATGATGGTTTCACAGAGAAGATAGCAGAGACGGGAAGCAAAAGCAGGTAAAAGGAGACAGAGTTGAGACAAACATAGACTAAAGAGCTACAAAGGTGGAGAAGCAAAGCGTGAGGGTGCAAGCACATATTTGTCATTGGCCACACAAACACACATATGATATTTACAGCATGGACAGAACGTTAAAAGAGAGCTTTTTTTCTTTTAGATTTGAGTATTTATACCAGATGTGCTAGCGCATGCATATTATATATTTTGGATTTGTTTACTGAGAACTGACAACATTTTTATTAAAATGACGAAATACAGTTGTGACATAATGGATAATGGTGATTTTACCGCCATACTATTTCATACTTTTGAAGTTTCTGTTAGACCGACTGTCATTTTATACCACGTTGGTATCATGTTTATACAGTAATATGATTCCAGTAAAAAACATTTACTAAAAGGAACTCGCTCTGAGTTAGTATGGTGTGATAAGGGTTTATAGTCTCTCTTATTTCATATAATTAGAGAGTTCCAGCCACATTCAATGTAAGCTGGGCATAATATATATCATCAGTAAATACTCCTTATTAAATAAATGTTCTCATTTGTTAACTAGATATGTGTGAGTTAATGCAAAAATGGTTTTTACTATGGCGTTATTTAGTTTTCACTGTTTGATTTGGTCTGAATAATAGTCCATCCTAATTTTAATCCTCAAAATTTCTTGGATCTTAGTAGCAAAACTTTGTTATGGTAAGATAATAATGTTGCATACAAGCAGAAAAACATTTTAATTAGAGATATAAAGGGAGTTGATTTTTTCTATCTGGATTCTCTGCCTTTTCAGAAGTGACAAAAAAGTCAATATCTGTGTATGCCATGCATGACCCGTTCAGATCCACCAGTGATTCAGGCAGAAGGAAAGACTGCTTGAGTTCTAACATTTTTTCATTGCTGTATGCTTGATATATTTTTTGGCACAAGAGAAACATGTTGAAATAGAAAGATGATGACTGGAAGAAAAAAAAAAGAAACAGAAACAAATGTAGCGAGGGCTCCTGGACAAAAGGCTGGAGGCTCAGAGGGCAAAGATGCCTGCATTAGAATATGAATCCAGCACATTGGGCACTCCTGGCACTTAAAAAGCCCCGAAAGTCAAGTGTCAACCATTATGTGCCATCAGTGGTGACACAGGGTCACACAGCAGGACAGATAAGGTCGGCAATCGTACTCACCCACTCTCTCAACATGCACCATTTAGCGATCCCCGAGAGAGCAAAAAGAGGGGACTAGCTGTCATTGCATAGAAATGGGCCGGGCAATGACAGGAACATTTATCCAGCCCTGCTGCAAGACTTTTCTTGTTCAGGATATAAAACCGTCTATGATATTCAATTAGATGAAGAGAGTCAATATTTGCATAGACACATTTAGCTAATGATGTGATATTTTACATAATACGTGACAAGTACATTAACGGTGGAAGCGTTCACAGATGTACCTCATTTCCCCCGATTAACTTTCAAACAGGTACAAATAAAGCACACGGGCAACAGGCTGAATTTATAAAATGCCTGAGTTGTTTGCTGCTAAACCAGCTCTGTAATTACCTGAAGGATGTTTTAATTGTCACATGTTGTACTCTTAATATTAGTCAACGCTTTAGCAGCTCTCCAAGTGAGATTGATTGGATAAATCAGTCGAAATTATAGCGAAACAGGAGGCCTGCCAATCAGGCCATGTGTGCGTTTTCTGCGTTTGTGTGTGTGTCTGGGGACGTGCCAGCGCACAAGCCCATGTACATGTTTGTTGGGATGTGTGTATGTGTGCAAAAGTACTGTATATACGGCTGACAGCTGGGCTTGTTCAAAAGGCTTACTGAGCATTCTGCCTGTTTTGGAAGCAACAAGCGCACAGTCTATCTGAGCAGGGATCTAAAACCTCTGTCAACAGCGTAGTACAACTGGTGTAAACAGCCACAGAATCAACATGCGATCATTCACATACCAATGGAGAGGAGACTGATATACTTTAGTGCAGTGTGCTGTGGGATGAGAGATAAAAAAAGATGACAAAAAGACAACTCTACTGGTCACGAGTCAAGAGCCTCAAAGGCTGACATTCAGAGTTGGAAAGGGAGGATAGCAGAGGGAGTGTTTGCATGTGATAGCCTGTGCATATAGGCTGTGCGTGTGCGTGCATGCAGGTAATTCTCCTTGGAATCTCTCTGCGTCTGTATTTGATTCCACCAGTATGACACTATAGCGTGTGTGCGTAGCACGTGTGTCAGTCCATCAGCATGTCGGCGTCACAGCCCTTCACTAAGTCCCAGATTAACAGTGACAGGCAGAGATCCCTCTAATTATCTCTTTCTGGACCACATGCAAATGGCAAAGCCAAGTCGAGAGCGACGATTGGCTGGGGCTGGTTGGGCATCGCCGATGGGCTAATGAGCCTGGCGATGGGATGGGACCTCGTGATGTGCCATCAGAACAGAACACACCCTCACCATCTCTCACAGGAGGACACACACTCAGACACAATGTTTTAGGCTTTTAACTCCTGCTCTTTTCTAGAGTGAATTATAATAAATGGGAAAAGGGAGGAGCAGATGTTTGGAAAATTAATAATTATGTAATTCAGTAATCTTGGTTTCATTTGTATGTAAAAAGAAAAAGTCCAAATTAGGACCAGAGCATTTCATGTAAATTAGTTGATTTGCAGTATCATTCAATAAAATGATAAAACATTTCCTTTCTGCAAGCTAAAGCTCAAAGTCTGAGAGGGTCTGAGAGGTGTTCATTCATTAGAGCGAATGTGACTTTTGACAAAGGCCTGCAGCAGTAGCTATAAAGGCATCTCAGTAAATCAGTAAGAACAACAGAAACAGTGTCAGACAGCCCACCACTTTAACTTCACTTACCCTTAACAACAAGTGTTTGTCCTTTCAAATTGGCTGACAAAGAAAAACATTTAAGGTGATCCCTTTTTGTTTTTTTTGTTTTTTTTTTGAGATGGGGACAAAAAAAAAAAAAAAAAAAAAAGCTTTTTCTGAAAATCACCAGCGTCACAATTAGTGGCACTCTTGAGAGTACCTAGAAAAGTGAAAGTGAAGCACATTTTATTATATACTTTTTAAAAAAATGATCAGTGTCAAAAAACTAATTAGCAACCTATGATTCTCTATTTCCCCAAAGGTAATATAGAATCAAGAAAAAAAGGGTAATTTTCCTTACCTACTTCTCAAAATGGGCAAGATAAGAGAACAGCTGTCATGAAATTGGCTGCTTACCTTAGCTTCTACATTTTTACTGTCAGAACAGTAATTGAAAACTTTAGAACCACTGCCAGATAAATCTTGAAAGAAATTTTGGACGAGTTTCCGTCATGCACATTGAGGAGGAGAGGAAGAAAGGTACAGAAATCTCCACAGCTCCCTGTTTATAAACAGCAACATTTTTTTTCACAGATTGATTTTGAAAACCTAGTAAAAAATTTATTATTTACAAGGCTTTTTGCAAATTTTTACCTGGTGAGTGCTGCAGAGTGCAAAGTATAGGAAAAACAAACATCCTATACACATTAAAAATATAAAAGTTGCTTTGAAAACAGAATAATCCTAGTGTTCAAGATTCTATGATGTTATTTTACTGTGTACCAGATAAGATAACATAATATCTGATGTGATAAGACATGATGAGATCTTATCCTATCAGATAAAATGTGATAAAACAACCATGTCACAGGACATGTGATGACAGCAAGTTGCATTCCAGATATGTCTTATGCAGCATGTAACAGTACAATGCATCACTAAAAGTAACTGGAATCAACAAGACAAAAATAACATTAGTAATTAAACTGAATTATGTGGCACCCTATTTGATCAAATTTTGGTTAAATGGCTGTTTTACAAGTGTTCACTTTAAATACTCTGACACAATTAATGGGGAAATCAGTTCCACCCACAACAGAGAGTAAAGTTGAGTTCTTCTTGCCACTTTTTCATAAACGCCACGTGTGCAGCTCTACCAGGGTTACAAAGTTCCTATCAGCTCCTATCTAAGATAAATACTCTACATGTTTGGTCTGTGGGTTTAGATGACGTGTTCGTGATGCTGCTTGTTCACTAATGTTCTCTAACAAACCTCATAGTATTTCACAGACTAGCCGTATCCTTTGTTGAGATCTGATTGCACACACACACACACAAATATTGATATATATAAATCTGATTGATATATATCAGTATATATACTGATTTAATAACATGAAGCAGCTCTTCTTTGGGACAGCGAAATACAGATATCAAACAAACAGGTTACAATAGATGCCTGCACAGCAAAGGTTACAGAACAAAATGTGTTCTTTTGCTCCGCTGTTAGCACGTCGAACGGAGTCATGTGTAGTAATGACTGATGTCTCGTGCCTCCGGAATGGTCTGACCATGACCACTCTCTGAGAAGATGGATTTTCCTCGACCCTTGAGATCGTTTTTAGAGGGACAAGACAAATATTTGAGATGTATCACACCGAGGCATCATGCTGGAGGTGAGAGAAGGTAAAGGGAGAGTGAGAGATAAATACAACAGGGGGTGGAAAAAGAACGAAGCGGGGAGGAAAGTGCAGCCTGGCTGACAGTTGACTCTGTTGGATGTGACTTTCACAGTCTGCTGGCGGTTTGTGTGGAAGCCATCACATCTGTGACTGGCCGTTTGATTAATGAGCCTCTCAGCTTGTCTGTGCAGTTTGAGGAGGGGCCATGGCCTTATCCCAGGCATCACTGATTTATTCGCCTTTGGAGCAAACCTCCAAGTATAACATACACTAAAGTGTAATGCTGAACATTCACACACACTTGTGCTGGCGGACACATGTACGGTACTCCCTCCACGATGTGCCTGCTTTAGACCACTTGGCCTAGTGCAGAAACACGTGCATATTAGCATATGCAGTAGGCCTTCCCTCGCCAACGCCACCTGCTTACGGCTAATGAAAACTTCTATGTGTCAGTGCTGTCCAAAGGTAGCAAAGACTAAACACAGCATGTATAACCAAGCAGACAAAAGACACATTTTGTCTCGACCAAAACAGACTCCCATCTCTAGCTGTCAGTCAGTGGAAGGGACACACAAGAGGAACGATGAGAGAAGAAAGCAGCCCTTCCTCAATGACACATCACACTCCCCTGATTTTCAAAACTGACAAGTCTTTTGAATTCATGGCCTTGCAAGACAGAGAGCCTGATGATGGCTCGAGAGCATCTCTCCTTGTTTTTTTGGCAGTGGCAGCCATGAAATGTCACTCTGGCTAACCTTGAAGCTCTTTTTCTCCTGTGTGTGTTTTTAATGCAACCAAGACTAAGGCAACCAGCTGCCTGAAAACTAAAAGATAAGATTTTCCCCATTAAGTCAGATAAATGATTCAGTCAACACTTACAGGAATAGGCACATACATTAGCATGTACATGCCCTCACAAAGGATGCACGTGTACAGTCATCGCACACCTACACAGAGCCCCAGCAATCACGAGCACAAACATTTCCTCATTCCCTGAAGCATAAAGTAAGACCATTAATCCAGACACACTCCGATCCAGCTTTTCCCCAGGTTGATCAGCGTCCGTGGAGGAAGACGAACATTCTGACATATTTGTTTTTATTTTATTCCCTGAGAAAAAAGCCCACCATATGGCAGGGCCCAGGAACAGATGGCGATTGCCCACTTTCTGAAAGCACAAGCGTCTATTGCTGCAATTTAAGGAGCTGCTCAAGCAAGAGAATGCCACAGACTGGCATTTTTCCACAAACTGCTATTGTTATGGACCTAAGGGGTAACAGAAACAATCAGTAAATGCAAAGGACACACTTTGTTGTTTGAACGTTACTTTATCGCTCACAATATTGAATTACTTAACCTATAGGCCATTTAAAAATCTGTTATGGCTATTGTTTATCATTTTATAAAATTATAAACAGTTCTTACTCAACAAAATAAAAATAAAATAAAAAAATCTCTGAAACTTATCTCAGGCATATATGTGCAGCAGTATAACTTTCCAGTAATTCCCTTTAAAAAGCAAAACTCACGTATAGATTGAACACACACACACACACACCCGCCCACACACACTGATGCGTTTCAAGTGTTTATTTTGTTGAATTTTGATGGCTATGGCTTACATCTAATAAAACGCATAGTTTGTTTTTTCTGAAAATTGGAATATTATGTGAAACTGATGAAAATTTTTTAAAAAAAGAATAGAAATGTTATGACTAACGCAACGATAAGAAAAACTGCTAAAAAGATAATTGCTCAGTAAACATTTAATGACACCATTCACAAGGACGGCAAGGCACAAAAAGTTAAGTGAATGAAAAACTATTGTACTACAGCGTTTAGATGACCGTAAAGCACTGCACATGGCACAAAAATTTAGAAGAAATTAGCATAATACAGACTGGCTCAGTAAACATATTAGAGTGCATTTAAGATGGTTAGGCTTCCTTAAAATTAAAGCAGTGCCACAGGCTGCACGACTCCATGCCATGTCAACCAAGTTCATGGTTGCTACAACCATGAACTTGCAAAATGAGCTACAACCAAGTTCAGGGAGCACATAGCAAAATGAGCTACAACTAAGTTCAGGGAGCACATAGTATACAGGACAGTCACACACTTTTCCGCATGCTTCCATTTCTGCTTTAATTTTGGGTTTTCGTTAGCTGTAAGCCATGTTTATTAAATCAGCACACATAAATAAATAAATGTGATTGTATATCATATGAGTTTCACTTCTAGAATTCTTACTGAAATAAATTGACTTCCAATAACATTCTAATGTACTGAGTTGAACCTGAATTGATAGGTGAGCAGTGTAAGGCCCTCACATTTTCCCATCCCTTTTTTGAAGGGGCACCAGTGGTGTCTTACCACAGGTAATGTCCTTGGATGATACTAGGTCCACGTGATGGAGTGGAAGAGTGCCCTGTGACACATGAAGCTTCATTCCTCATAGCTAGCTGCCCCTTATCAACCAGGTCAGAGGACCTTCTCTGACATACAGGCACACGAATATAGTTTTACAAAGTCACCTTGGCAGATGACAGTTAAAACCTGGCTTCTGTCTGGGGCAATACACCTTACTTTCTTCTATTTTATTTTCTTTGTATGGGAAAGAAAGTTGCCATTAATCCCAGCCTATAGAGATGTTGAGCTTCTTTTGACTGTTTTATACAAAAGTATGGAGGAACGGGATTTCAAGTGCTCACTGTGGAAAAGGTTTCTTTCAAAGGCTCACCAAGGACAAGGCAGATGAGTTATCCATTTGTATACATCTAACTGAGGAGAAAACTTTTCATCTTCATTTGAAACACTTTGTATTTTGACTTCCAGCAATTATAAGAAAGAGTGCCTCGTAAGTTTAAGAATGGGGCAGAATGAACACATTTCAATTATAAAATAGTGACACTTAATTCAGATCAGTTGCGTGCAAGTTTCTTCAAATGGATTATGTCTATCCTTCAACATCATTCATTTTCTATATCTGCTTATCATTACAAGGTTGGGGGGGTTTGGGAGGTTGTATCAATTTCCGAGGATAAATAGGTGAGAGGAGGGGTCTCCAGAAATTTACCAGGCCAACAGAGAGAATCAGAAAAAACAACTATTGGATGCACATACTCAACATACTAATGAAACAGTTAAGCTAGCATTCGTGTCTTTAGACTGTTGAAGGAAGCCACAGTGCTAGAAGAGAGCACACACATGCAGAAAGACCCGATTCATGATTCACACCTTGGATCGTTTTTGCCTCATGTGCAGAGTTCCTGTTGTTTAACAATGGTGAAGAAAGAGCTGAGCTAAAAAAAACAAAGAGCTCAATTTTAATAATCCAACTACAACCTGACCCTTACCAATGGTAAGATATGGATCATGTCTGCGAGGATTACTTCTCAGACGTAAGTGGTTTAAACAAACTTCCTTTCTAAGGAAGTTGTGATTTCTCTTAGGGATAAAATGAAGTTGCTAAAAGGGAAAGCTCGGAGCAAAGTTGCTGCATTGAAAGGAGTCAGGTGAGATGGTTCTGGTAATTTCATCAGGATGCCTTTTGACTGCCATCCTTTGGAGGTCATCCAGGCATGTCCAAGTGGAAGGAGACTCCAGGCCATACATGGAACTTGCTGGATGAACCACAATCTTTATCCGCCTGGAAAGATTTTGGGATCCCCAAATGGATTCCTTCTAGCAATTATTTTTCGAAGATTTTAATTTGCGATTCATCATCAAAGCTATCAAAATAAATAGTATAGTCAATATATTTGTATCTTACCATCCACCAACAAAATAAAACAGCTTTTCCATCAATTACAAAACTCCCACTCAACCTAGACCACCTTGCAGTCAACAGATAAGTAGTCTAAAAAGTTACCTCGCATAGAAGCTATCCATCTACTTACATACATACACATCAAAAGTCAGTGTAGAATGGAAGTCAGGTCAGCCAGTCAGCTAGTCAACCCTGGGGGTCCTGTGGTATTAATCAGTCTAGTTTCTGCTGAAAAGCTCAATCTGCAGATGATGGATGAGCCATCATGCTGAGGGAACGGAAGTGACAGGTGACAAAGAAGGACACACACACCTGTATAAATTGACTATGCCTCCTGTCTGGCCCTGATGTTACATTGTCAAGGTAGCAGCGTGTAAGTGTATGTATATATATGTGTGTGGGTGTGTGTGACTGTGTTTGTGTGCAAAGGCTCAAATGTTCCAGTGTGTGTCCGGCTCAGCTAATGAAGTCATCTGAACTGTGATTTAACAGCCCTGGTTTAAAAGCCCAGCGCCCTTAACTCATAGCCTTGCTCCATTAGAATGTGACATAAAACCTGGGCACAATAACTGTCCTGCCACTATAACAATATATTGAAGGCCAATGGGCCACTCTGCTAACTCACAAAGTCTGGTGGGGAAGAAATAACATCATCTGTGTACAGAAAAGAGAAGTCATTCAAGGAGACTAAAACTTTTAAGATGGAAAGAAAAAATGTGGACCATGGAAAGTAAGAATGATTTATCTTAATTTATACAACTCAAACACTCATGTTGGGCATCACTACTACAATTAAGATTGTCATGAAATTTCACTATTTCAGTTTATTATTGAAAACAATGTGTTTTAAGTAACTTAGTTCAAACGATGATACTTATATACATTAATTATGCAGTTATCCAAAGCAACTTTGTTGTGTTAATCTTGGTGATTATGGCTTATATAAGTATTACATGCATGTAAAGTAACAAAAATTGTTATTACATAAAATCATAATTTTCTGATAAGCTGCTTTTTGGGAAATCTTCTTAAGATCTTGTGATTGATACTTTAAATGGGTTCTATTGTTTTCACATTAGTTAACAAGTTTTTTTGTCATTTTGTAGCACTTTGAGATGTACACGTAAAGTGTGTTATAATTTAAAACAATTTGTAGTAGTAGTGTACGTTATAGAAATAAACACTTCAAATATATCACTCTGTATTTCACAAGTTTAGTTTATATGTAGAAAGTCTAGTAAATTTGAGTTTCACTTTTTGAACTGTATAAGTAAAATAAGTTAACTTTTTTGTTCTGAATTACTGGAATGAACTTGTATATAATATCCCGCATGCTACAATTTTTCCAGCAACTAAAGTGGAAGAAAACCAATTGTTGTCTGAAATGAAAATATCCCAATGGTATTCAAAGCACCTCATTCTCATCTCAACAATACAGCTCAGTGGATCAAACATGCCTATCTGAGAATTAACTTCTATAGCTCAAGAGATATTTTTGAGCACTTATGAATCCAAGGGGAAGTTTGACAGCTTACATGTCAGCAGTCATGGAACCAGCTTCCTGCTTTCTGTGAGTGACTCAGGCAGAACCAAAGCCATTCTCCAAATCCTCCATGAAATCCACTCCTCAGGCCTAACAAAGAGCGGCTAATGATGGAAATGACAGCATTTAAGACACTTTGATATTGGGAGATTAGGGTAAATTATATAACTTTTACCCCCTCCCATTCCTATTATTTCTCATTTTTCTTTTAGTTCCTTATGAAAATTGACTGTCTGTCACTCACAATCTCAAACTGCAAGTTCCAATCTTTCTATTCCTCAGCCTTCCTTTATCTGACTTAATATCCACCTTATCCAGTTTCTATTCATGAATGCCCTAACCCTAATTTGGCTCAGTCAAGCTATGACAGTCCCTGTTTTACCATGCAACAAAGCAGCAAATAAGGGAGGGGAAGAATGGGTTATGTGTATGTGGGAAGATGAGGTAGAGGCATGAAGGCGACAACGCTCGTCACAGCATAGCACAGTGCTGCGTACTTCACCCTTATTAGGCCCGTGTCCTTGGCAGATGCAGAGCTTGCCCTTTGTTAGAAAGGTGTGTGTGTGTTACAATGGCAGTGATTTAGAATGGATTGGGCGTAGGCGTGGAGACAAGGTGCAGTAGCCCCATAGCTCCCTGATAGCTGGCAGCGTGACAGCTGTGAATGGAGAACAGGGAACAGCCTGAAGTACTGCAATCTAATATGTGTCACATACCTGCATAAATATTTATGCCTGTTGCAGAGCAGGAGGGGAAGAGAGGAATGGGAGGATGGGACAGGAAAGGTGGTCTTAGGCAAAAAAACTTCAGTCAGGTGACACTGAGATCTGAGCCAGCCAGTCTTTATCCATCATCAATTTTATTAGTCCTGAGATCTCCAAGTAAGCTCGGATCAGGTACAACACATGCACTTAATGCATTTTACAAAACATCTGAGACATTTACAGGCATCCCTGGATCAGATGTGTAAACAGCTAAAATGAGTATAACTTTTACTGCAGTTATATAATCTCTCACTTCAGGAAAAAAAACAAAAAACATCTTTAATCTGTAAATTTATTCAGTGGGGGGGAGAAAATCCATTAGGGATACAACTACTGATACCACTAATGCTCGCTTTAAAATAAATATAATTCAAGCCCTTTTTATGCTTTGACATTTAAGATTTTCTAATATTTCACTTTATTTAATAATAGCTTCACAGGAAGGGCAGAGAGGAAAAAAACTTGCAGGAAAGGGACTCAGGTCACCAATCAAACCCTTAGAGCTGCATCAAGAACTTCAGCCTCTACGTACATTTGTGCTGCTTTACTACTGAGCCTCCACGTATTTCATTTTGTTAAGAGGACTACAGCTCTTAGATGCTGATAAATAATAATCTATGCTATTTTGTTTCCTTGGGTTATATATGACATAAAAGAGAGGTCCATTTCTTTTATCCACTGGCCACTAGGCTGGACAAGCGTCCACATTTGAGCCACTGATAGTGAGATGGATGGTGAGGGATTTTTTTAAAGTAAGAATTTTAACAGAAAATTATTGCTCTATATATTTACATACCTCCCAGTTTAGAAGTAAAAACAATGACATTAATTAAATTCCACATTCAATATCTTCTTATTATAAAATATTTTAAATGAAGACATAATTTTTAACAATTATCAATAAATAAAATTAAAATTAAATATCACAAAACTCTAAATAGGACATTCAAGTATTTATTGTGCCATAAAAGTATATTAAATAATAAAATAAAGTTACATTGAAATTCAGGGATATACAGACTCACTGCCTGTAAGGTAATCTGAAGACAAAAGATTCTGGATGACAGAGAGACATTGTGCTGAAGAGTGGATATAGTGCTCTCTTTATGACTTAAACTTGTGAAATTTTAACAGAAAAGACTAAGTTCAAAGGAACATGCAAATATGATCCCTTATTTAAACTAAAAGAAATTAAAATAGTGCATCTCCTATCGAAACCCCTGCAAAAACATGAGCCCCACTCAAAACCACTGCAATTTTCATCAACATAAAGCAGCAAAAGGAGCAAAACCCTATATGGCTCCAACATCCTCCTACCAATCCACAATGCAACTTTCATCCTATTTAATAAAGCTCCATTGTATTGTATAATTTCAATGAAACAATAAATAATTTAGACACAGAGGAGAGTTTTCTGTGGAAAACCCACTGTTTCAAAGAGAACTCTGCAACGACAGTGTGGGGGTTGGACACATATATGAAAGATTGTTATTTTTTTGAAAGGCGAAAAAGCTTCCAGTGTGATTTAAGGGAGACACTGTGGCTTTTACTAATTAGGAAAAAAAGCAACCACAAAATGAGCCAAAAACTGCTTCTGTGCTCTGTTTCATTTAGTTCAAATGAAGACAACACAGAGCAGAAGTACTATTATAAACAAAACAAGCAAATTAAAATCAGCGCGCAAACAAAAACAGATATGGGTTGGATGACACTGACCAGTTTTCAGCTTTACTGCGTGCACTTCATCCTGCAGCTGTGCAGCACCTGATTTCAACTTATCAATTAAAATCACCTGTTATAAAAAAGTCACCTGTCACAGAAAGAAGTTTGTAGTCCTTGCCGGAACCAAACATACCTATTAAGTACAATCTTACCTGTTGGCTACCAGACTTCTGAAGGTGACCTGACTCATGCCCTCATAGGCTGGCAGCAGCCTTGGCCAGTCCCACGTCCAGTCAACCACTTCGCTCTGTTGATGTATGAGGAAAGCGTATTGTTAGTTATTAATCAGGGTTAATACCATCAGTGCATTACCGCTCCAGCTGGGACCCCACTAACAAAGAAGGAGGGGGGGGGGGTACTCCAGCGCAGGCCACGACATTGGACATCAATCATGTCCGCACAAGAAGGTTTTTATTCCAATAAGACAGCAATTAATTTATAAAGCCATTTGGGGGGATGTAGCCATCATTTATAGAAAGATAAATCAATTTTTTGGAGTGAGTCGTTACTCTTCTTGCTGTGCGTTTTCACTTTCCATCTTCAGTGGCATCCTGCCATCCCCCATTTTCTCTCTCTCTCTCCATCTTTCTCTTGGACATGGGCACAAAAAGCGTAAACATCAACAACCACACTTAGTAAATTTCATCATAAGAACTAAGACAATAAAACTAGTTTTGACCCCTGAACTGCCACTATTAACTCCAGGTTTGAGTCTTATTGAGAAAAGAAGAAAACCCTCACATCCATCCATCCATCCATCCATCCATCCATCCATCCATCCATCCATCCATCCATCCACCCATCCATCCATCCATCCATCCATCCATCCATCCATCCATCCATCCATCCATCCATCCATCCATC